>JAKTYP010000087.1:0-94551 GCA_030561945.1 Metschnikowia krissii
TGTCGTTGGGGAGGGTTTGTTTTATTTTTTTGTTTTCCTTTTTTTTCCCTCGTTTTTTTTGGTTTATCTTCATGTTGTTCTGGATCCTAGGTCCATCATGGCTGCGCCTGTGTATCCGCCAGAGGCGATGCGCGATGCCATCGGCGCATTATGCTCTTACACGAACACGTATCGCCTCAAGCCCTGAAAGTGCTGATGCTCTTATGGGCCCATTGCCTGGCACTAGTGCTTGTGCATACTGACCATGTATTTCAAATAATAATCAGGGCAATAAGTGGGGCGGAAGAATTTTTTTTTTTTTCTTTCTTTCTATTTTTGTTTGTTCGATTCTCTTCTAATCTAATTCCGCCTCTTTCATTTTTGTTTATTTACTTCTGATGCATTGTCCATAATTTTTTCACCCCACCCCGCCTCAATTTATTCTCAGTTTTTTTTTTTGGCCACTACTCGCACTCGGAGATCGCCGCCATGCTGCCCCGCCTTCGCACTGCGGCGAATCGTTAGTACATGGTCGACCCCCATAGTACACCTTGAGTTTCTCGGGATGCCGAAATATTCCATGGAACCGAGATGCACGAATTGGATAACAAGATTTTCGTCCATGTCCACATGAAATAAGCGTAGCTGTATTCGGATCATCTTCCCAGTTTGTATGCGACGGCCCATCCTGGTTAAGCATGAGCGTATACATTTCAGGCCCAGAGGACAAATGAATATCTAAGATGTTGTTTCAAGGAGGACGTCACATGTGAATCGCTGCTGCGGTATCGGGTGGATTACTGGCGTAGACACGATTATTCTTTTTCCAAGTTTGTACTATTGCATAGGTATACACTAATAGCTGACCCTGCCTTAGTAATAGATAGAGCGAAATAGCCAGTATGTCAGAACCCCTCCTTTTTTGGAACAATATGTCGCATGAGAAAACAGTAAGACTGAGAAAGCCGTATTCTTCATAAAAGCACATCGAGCCCTGTGGTGTCCCATGCAATAGTTAGTCAATACAAGCCACCACCAAGTTTTCCATTCCCCTGCCAACCCTCTGACTGTTGTTCCAATTTTAATGACGCCAGGTATGTCAAGAGTAGAGGCATTACTATGGATATTAACCAATGAAAATGAAATCAGACTATGATGGCCACGACAAGACTTCTTGAACAAATATCCTAATGAGAATTCGTGGCTTTTATGGTCAGTACTTTCCGGTACAACGTGCCGTTGCTCAAAAGACTACAAACCAGGACATTGCTAGTGTTGAACAAAAGAAAAGAGACAATTTCAGTGACACCCATACCATATACAAATACTTTCGAGCAGGAACTATGGTCTTAATCATTAGCTTTATCCTTGTTGATCACGCTATGCAAACCCGATAGTGGAAGTCTTGCTGCTAATGATATCTGCAGATCATTGCAAAACAACATCAGCGTGAAATATTGATCTGAATTACAGTAAATAATATCATCATTGAATATCTGCTTGTGATATGAAACTTTCGTAATAGTCTTCGAATTCAATACAATAGATAATAGTATTGAGTTATTCAGAGAATCTGCTACATCATTAGAGGCAGGATATACATCTTCCACACGTCAATGTTTTACTATAGGAAAGACAATTAAACTACCCGCTAAAGTATACCACATATGACAAAACTTTTTTCTGCAAAAGAAAGGTGGTAGAACGGCCTGGCGGAAATACGAGTGCGGGCTCACTTCATCAATAACCACACGTCCGAAGCGTCCGTCCTTGCTTGTTTTAATCATCCTCCACCAATTTATCAGGTGACCAATTGAATATTACTACTTTCCCGCAAAAGATGCATCTGCATTTCATGATTCCCACACCTATGAATCTGCACCTTTGGCAACATCGAAGAGAGGCGTCATCATGCTAGCGTCCTATTAGATCGCACCGCGCGGGCACAAGCTGCGAAGCGCATCTGCATAGGATTTCCAACTTGGCTTCATCAACTTTTCTGCTCTCGACCATACCTACTTTTCTTTTGCAGTCTGTCCGATCTTTCGACTTTTTTTTGATTTTCACGTCATGGTTCTTCCGATAATAATTGGCGTGGGTGCTACTGTGTTGGCTCTTACAGGAAAAGCATTGACAGGAACTGTACATCGGTTCAACAGGCTCTCTCCTCAGATGATCGCCACCATTAATAGAATCCGCTTGGACGAGACCAGTGCCTCTTCGCTCGACCGGCTGGAAAATGTGCTGTCACATATTAAGTACCTCAAGTCTAGATTTAATAATATCGGCTTCGAATCCAAGATGTCTGAGCGGGAGGCGCTACTAGTATTAGGCATTGAGGCTAGCGAGATTTCGGGGTTAACCCCGGAGGTTTTGAAAAAGCACTACAGAAAGCTTATGATTATGAACCACCCAGATCGCTCTGGCAGCATATATTTATCCCAGAAAATCAATCAGGCGAAAGACGTCTTGGAAAATAGCTATTTGTTGAAGAAGTAGACCTTTGGCGTGGTTGTCTTTTTGTTTTTCATTTTTTTTCTCAAGTTCCACATCTATGCTGCAATTGCAGTTGAAATCAGCTGTCGTCGATGATGATGCTATGGCCATTCATCATGTCTGATATTCTCGCTTCACCATGACTCGTGTCCTCTGAATGTCCGTATTTCTCATCGTGCTGCTCTTCATACACCTCATTTGGATTATCCTGTGGTTTCTTCTTGCCGCCTTCGAAATTTTCTTTCACACGCAAGTAGTGTGCAAGTTCATCAGCACTTACAGAAGGCGACAAGTCACTCTGAGCCTTCTCGAAGTCTGCCATGGAGACCAGCACCTTTATGTCATCAGCGGTTGCTACGTTGTCAAACCACCAGCGGCTCGACACTTCGTCTTTCCCTTCGCTGATCCGCCCCTGGTTGTATAGCTTGATCTTGTTGTCGACCTCGTTTGCCGTCCGTGTCATGGCGTTCAACATTGCATCGCTGCACAATGCGTAAAAATCGGCACCAGTGTAAGTGAAAGAGCATTTTTCTGCGATTATTTTGAGATTGACATCATCTGCCAATTGGAACTTTCTCGTCAACGCTTCGATAATCTTGGCCTGTTTCTCGTTCGTATCAGAAATTCCCAAATATAACATCTTGTCAAATCTCCCAGGTCTCAACAACGCTTCGTCAAGCAAATCAGGTCTGTTTGTGGCACCAACAACAAATACACCATCACCATTGTTTTCGCCACCGCTCATTCCGTCTAACTCGGCGAGAAGTTGAGACACAATTCTATCCATGACACCTCCTGAATCACCCTGATTTCCTCTCTTAGGAGCGACAGAATCTAGCTCGTCAAAGAAGATCACACATGGCTTTGCATCACGGGCTTTCTGGAAGACTCGTCTAACGTTTGCTTCAGATTCTCCAATGTACATATTCAACAATTCGGGACCTTTCACGCTGAAAAAATTGAGTGAAAAATTGGTGGCAATTGCCTTGGCAAGCAAAGTTTTGCCTGTGCCCGGGGGTCCATAAAACAATATACCCGATCGTTTCTTAAGCCCATTGCTAAACAATTCTGGGTGTTTCAAAGGCATGTCTATCGTATCTAAGATCTCGTCTTTCACCAAATCCAAGCCTCCAATGTCTTCCCATTTCACATTAGGGATCCTGGGCGCGCCAATGGAGTCACTGAATTGGTTTCTGGCGTCGTTGATGGCTTTTTCAAAATCTTCTGGGATTAGCAAAAGACTTCCGCCGTTGCCAATCTTAATTAGCTTTTCCACATCAATATTTATCAACTTTGCCTGGTTGATAAGTCTCAATGTGGCGGAATGTTTTGTATTTTTGATGATCGACTCTAAGTCCATGGGCGTCAATCCAGCAGACTGAAGCGCAAGCGTCTGGGTTTTGACGTCTTGTCTCCTGTCAATAGCAAAATCACTAAAGTCTGGCTTCCCCATGAATTCGATTCTATCCTCAAAGACACTGGGTATGTCTTCAGTATAGAATGCACTAGTCTCGATACCAATGAAGAAATCGATGATCTCCAATCTTTCCTGCTCAGAGGGCACCCCCACATTAATTTCGAACGTAAGAATTTGCCTGAAACTATCGCTTACCTTATCAACATCGTTGCTGCTTGCCACCAACACGATATTGGTATATCTCGCCATTATTTCACGGATAGCCTTCACTATTCTTAAGGAAAGAGATATGGTGTTTGAAGCACCCTGTTCATTGAGATCGACCTGCGCACACAATGCCTCAATGTGTTTTAAATAGAGAATATGATGCATGTCACAATGCGTGGCTTCGGTCTGGCCCGTAAGCTGCTTTTCGATTTTTCCACAAAGTAAACCTACCAGCTTTAATTCTGCGCCTGATCTCACGAGATCATTTGCGTCGATCTCAATGAGATTAAGACCCATATGCAACGCAGCACTTCTTACTAAGGTAGTTTTTCCTAAACCACGAGACATAGAATGAAGAAGGATGTTTGCCCGTAGGTCCATGCGTCCCGTCTGCCGCAAACTCGTTTGAAGCACGTCGTAGAACTCACTGGCGTATTTGAACAAGGTTGGATTTTCCGAAAAAACCTTGAAGTAGTCGAAAATGGGAGGCATGTTCAAGTAAGAATGCCAGTGAGTATTTTTGTTTGCAGGAACGGCTACAAACTCCACACCAGAAGATGTGAGGTTGGTCTTCGCCGGGTCGATACGAAATTGCGATCCTGGATATTCGTCGCCCTCCATACCAGAGAGCTCGACGACTTTGAACCAAGCAACCGCGTCTGGGTTACCGGTGGGAATGATGTCGGGCTCGTTGGATTCGTTTTCATCGTTGAGATCCAGGTTGCCCATGTATTCGAATAAGGCCTGTGCAAGGACAGAATCAATACACACTGGAAAGAAGTCGCCGACCTTGAAACACTTTTTCTGAGTGTGAAAAGCAGTCTTCAATTCAGCGAAAAAGCTACGTTGATAAGTCTTGTCCATTGTGATGGGTGAAACCACACGTGCGATGGTAGCACTTTTAGCAACGGGAATAGCTTCGGAGAGGCTAAGTGCTGGAGATTCATGAGGACTGAATGAGACGGTGGCTTTTTCTGCCAAACTCAAATTAATCAAGAGTAAAGGCGAGAGGTAAACGGTATCAATTTTAAACGATTTTTGGGGTTCGAGAAATGTGAAGACTCTCACAATTATACGGTATTCGCCCGCGTGTAATTGGACTAAGTCGCCATTGAATACGGGGAACCCGAGTTTTGTGAGATCTTGTGAGCTGAAGAATGCCCGGAGTTCCAGATCTTCTGTCGCGAGAGGTTTCAGTGGAACCGTGATTCGGTTAGGTAATGGACACACGTTGAACGTGGGACTAGAGTATGGGACTTGAAGATGATCCTGCGAATCGAACACCATGCTTTTTGAGAGGTACTCAGATAAATCGAGGTCTGCACCCGCATACTTTGCGGGCTCCTCTGATTCATGGGACCCGGGGCCATTCTCAGTGTTTTGCGCATTGGTATCCTCAACATCTTCTTTTATAAACACGATATTTGTTCCGCTTGTCAAGCGGCCCTGGTAAAAGGGTTCACAGAGACTCACAGTGCCATTGAGGGGTGCCACTATATCGCCTTGCGCAAGCACTCCGCCAGAGCCGGCGGTGTACTCAGACACAAGCTTCTGCCGCACAGAATCTTCTTGGGATTTATTCAAAATGCAGTAGACTTCTTCTGGGACACTGACAAATACGCGATCAAGCGGCGGGATCGAGGCGGAGTCGATGCTCTGGATGACGCAGGCCCCGAAGGTCAATTTGGCGCCAAAACGCGAAAATTTTGAATAGTTTGTGAGTGTCACCGAGTTCAGTGTCGGCGATGTCTCTCCGTCGATCAGCGAAATGCTATATATGTTGTACTTAGGGAAGTAATCGGGCACCCCGATGAACTTTATCAAAACAAAGTGGGGTTTGGACATGCTGGTATATGGATCTGCCCGCTGCAGGTCAGGGAAGAGACGGACAAAGAGCTCCATTGCCACCGACACAGAGTCAGTGAGCAGCGATGTTGGGCTATTCACAATATGCACATTTGCGTAGGTAGATATCGAAGAAGGACCCGGCGCTTCGATGGCCGAGGGCATATTGGACGGGAAAAAATTTCTATAAGACGCGGTAGACGAAGGGAATAATGCAGGCCAGGGCGTTTTGAAGAACTTTCAGATTTGGATGCTCTTTTCTTAGGGGAGAATGTGGACTTTTTGTATCAGAATTTTGGGAATTCAGTTTTTTTTTTGTTTGGTCGACGATACATTGGAATGGTTGGCGAGCCTCGGTTGAGCGGGCCGAAACTCTGGGGAAAAAGAGCCGCAGGCGCGGCCCTGCCAGATATCGATATCGACATTGGTACACCAAGAGAAGATTCTCTAATTCGAAAAAACCCACGTTTACTGAGGCGGGGATCTCAGAATACGATATAAGTAACTTCCGGCAAACTTCTTAATTCATGGGACACGGCAATTCCCAGGGTTTTCTCTTTTTCTTTATATATAAAAAAGTGACATAGGAGCAAGAACAGGGGTATGCAGACTACAGTTCCATATATTATCTAACAGCATTTGGGGCGGCAGCGTGAGGTGAGAATATACGCGATTTTGTTGGGGCGAAAACTTAAGCAGGAAAGTAAGACATTCTAGGAAGGGGCTGAGCGGTCTCCAGAATGCACTCTCCGGGTGTATATTTTATACAACAGAGAGAAAACAAAACAAAACAAAAATAGTGAGTCTGGTTGATTCAAGGTGATGAGAGTCGAGTCTGCATACCCAACACCAATATCGCATTAAGACCGCGGGCTTGTCGTGGTTTACGGGATGCGAATTGAGCCACAGTGGAACCAACAAGTATGCGTCTGTTTTCGCTAACAGCGTCTTTTATTAAAATAAACACACAGAGAAATCGACATTGAAACCTATGGAGAAATTTGAGGAAATTAATAGATAAGTAATGAAAAGTCACCTGCGATCGAGATCAGAAAAAAAAAAGACTCAATTGTCGGTGTTTGGCCCAGTAGTTGGCAGTCCCCAAATATCCTCGCGTAAATCTTGAGGGAGAAAAGCCCTCGCACTACCATATGGTATTACCCGGCCTTTTAAATATTCGCACCCGACAAGTAACTGGAAAGACAAGGAATTATTTTCTACTCCTCCTTCAGGCCCTGAACTAAAAGTTGACCGTCCTGGTATGTTTTTAAAACCACCCGATTTATATGATGATACTTCTTTTTTTCTACCAACTTTGAGCTTTTCTGAGCCGCGCCCGTTTTGGGAGCACATGGCTCGCTTGCGATGACCTGGTATTTTGTCATAGTTACACTGAAATGAGTCGGCGTTGGGCGTTGTGCCTTATAATTCTACCTATGTTGTTTTTGGAGTTTCGTACTAACATCCAAGCTTGTGCATGCAGTAACAGCAATTGTTGCATCGTGGTGATGTTTGCCTAGAAACGTAGCTTTGGGGAAGGGTCCCTGGTTGCATACTGGTTTTTCGACTAGACCCACTAAGTCACATTGAACGTCGATCCAGATGCCAGCTTCCACTAACAAGGACTCTATAGTTCGTAGCCCTTTGTTTTTTCTATCTCTTCATTTGTTTGGGGCCTGCTTTCATACAATAATTCAAATAGAAGGACCAACTTGTTTCTTTATCTGAACCAGCAGGAAGATACCCTCTGGGATTTAGCAGAAACCCATCTATGTTACCCGTCAGAAAAGCACTTCATTTTTTATGGGACATAGGTTCTTACTCGCAATACAGACTCTAGGTTGTATATCATCTATGAGCGAGTTGGTCAAAATCCGTCACCCGGGAGAGCCAAGAGAGCCAGATGCAACTCATGTCTTGATAAACAGTGATTTCTGGTTAAATCTCTTGTGACGCGACAGCCACCAGTGTAGCCAGCAGTAAACACGACCCAAGATTGTTTTTCAAATTCTACAATATGACACCACAAAGTTATGTATTATGAGAAGGTAGGTACAGACTTAAGCCTTGTCCTCAACGATGACGGTTTGCAAACCCTTGTTGGATGGGACAGTGATTGGCTCGACAAAAGCGAACATGGACTCCTTAGCGGACTCCTCGTCGTTTCTCTTTCTGGAGATTCTCAATCTCATCTTGTGCTGGACACCCTGGATACCTCTCTTCCACAAGTGCGTGTTCAACTTAGGGTCCAATCTGACGTCAGTGGTACCCATGTGCTTAGAGGCAAACTTTCTGATCTCCTTGACGGCCTTTGGAGCTCTCTTCTTGAAGTGAACACCGTGCAACTAGAATTGTTAGTATAACTATGCAAAGTCTAAAAAACTATGTTGGGACTGATTGGACATTGGATGGCACCGTGTTGCAGAATGGAACAAGGATTGTTCATATACGGATGGTTCTTATTTTGCAGAATGAGGGAGACTTTGGGTATGGTACAGGTGACAGTGGTGCATGGGCATGCGAAAAAAAATTGACAGAGGTTATCCGGCGTTGGACCATTTTCTTTACGATGTAGGGAAATCAGGACAAATTCTGTCATGGTCACGTTGCTGAGGGTCATTCGAAGATGGCAGCAAATATTCGAAAGATGGGAGGAATGAACGGGAATATGGGAAGTAGGCAAGGGGAAAGGGAAGGGAAAAGGCAAAAAAAAACACATATTCTGGGCCAAACAGTCACACCAACGGATTTTTTTCAAATGAAGGATTTTATAGCTGGGGAACATACTCTCTTGTGCAAGTTGATGGTGTATTCACGGGTAACAACGTCTTGTAAAGCCATTTTTGTCGATGAGGTCTAAAGGGATGGAGTACGAGAGAGGCCGCTAGATGTGAGTTTTTCATCAAAATTTTTCGCACCGAGGTCGTGCTTTGGCCAAAGACGCCAGTGCTTGCAGTGTCGCAAGGACTCATTGTGCGACACACTGATGCGCACGACATTTATGAGGTGTATGCAGAACATTACATGCTCATAGGTCCGCGGCTTCTAGTTGACAGAGTCACGTGTACATACCTGAATATAGGGCGCTCGCCCTAATATGTTTATTACCTTAAACCATGCCTGACTTTAGACGAGCACGATTTCCAGTCCAATTTGGTAAACCGAGTTATCGAGGGGGTGTATTATTGTGTGCACTACATACCGATTCCCGCATTGATGCTGGGGACGGCGGTCGGGACAAATGTAGGAGCAAGGCGGAGCCAGAGAAAGAAGGAAGAGGAGGAACGAGTTGTTGGGCGACTCATTCGCAGCCATCATGTGGAGACCAAGCCTAATACAAGCCCACGCTGAGCGAACAACAAGTAGCCCGCACCTGCGATTCTGCACCGTGTCTTCCTCAGACCAAGTTATGCGTAGACACGCCGCCACCGCCCGCATTACTCCAAGCCAAAGAGCCGGTTGAAATGTTGGCTCCATTTTGCCATAACATAGGCGTGGAAGCGACCAAATTGAGACGCCGGCTCTGGCGGGGAAATGACAAACGCATCTGGCGAGAGCATGACGGGCCGCGTCGCCGCCAAGCACCAAACCGCTAGCAAAGAACACACGGTGCGTACAGAGACGTCGCCTTTCCGCACGCGAGTGGTCAAGTCTTCTACCGACGGCACGTGCCGTACAGTGTCGACGTGCACGAGTGGGCCATTTATCAGAGGCGCGACATGGGCCGTGACAAACAGCACCGCAATCCACGTAGACGGGCACACTTGCGCGAGTTCGTCTGCGAGGCTATATGGCCCCTCTGCCACTGGTAGCGTCAGCGGTGCCGCGCGCCGCGCGTGGAGCTTGGCCAACACCCATGCCAATGTGAAATTCGAGTAGTGTGCTGCGAGGCTGGACACGCGGGGCTCGGTCCCCGCCGCGTCTTCCGGAGTGGCGCCGCTGCAATCCAAGGCGGCATGGAGGTCGTGGCGGAGTGACGCGAGGAACGAGACGAGCGCCGTGTGGTTGCGTGACACAAAAAGTGCTGCTGCCACGGCGTAAGCCAACGCCATGAGACCCGCCTGGAGCCCTGTTCCCAATCTGTCCGCTGTGCCGAGAGCAGTGGGCGAGGTTGATGCTGAGTGGGCAGTTTCCCGGAGCCGTTTCTGGTAGCACACCCGGTACATCTCGTTGACGCGTGCCAAACCGGGCGGGGTCTTGAGGCTGAGCATGAGTATGAGCATCGTGTCCGATAAGCGCGCGTCGTTGTTATTCGGGAGCGGGCACACTGGCGGCAGCACCGGCAGCGTTGCAGGCAGCACTACAGGCGGCACCGGGACACGGCCTGCAGCGGGGTTCTCGTGAAGGTAGATCGCGTTGTTGAGAGCCACGGCCTCGCACTTGGCGAGGGCAAGATGCCCGCAGAAAAGCAAGAGCAGGAGCCGTGTCTCCCACAAAACAACACAGTCGTCCGCGGAGCGCACGGCGGAGCTGCGGAGCGCAAAGTACGTGGCATCCAAGAGTTCCTGGACCAGCGCCTGGGCCACGTACTGGGGGTCGGTGAGCACGCCACATGCGGCCGGTGCCAGGGGCACGGAGGCAAAAAGCAGCGGTGCAGTATACACCTCAAGACCGGCCATGTCTTGCTGCAGGGAAGACTGGAGATGGCGAGGAGAAAGGAGGTGGGGAGAGCGAGAGAGATAGGTAAGAAAGCTGGGTGCTGGTGCGGTTGGTGAGTTGATGTTGCGCGCACAGGGCGCGGCGCCATGGTTTCTGCGCTGCGATTCTGGTTTTGTCTAATAAGGAGAGTCTGGGGCAATCCAAAAAGAGCGGGTAGAAAGCAAAAGTAAGGGAAATGTGGAAATTGAAAGTAGAAAGGGGACCGAAAGTGTGTATGTATGAGTGGAAAGGGACTGCAAAAGGGAACCAGTCGAAAGGTAATGTTGAATGGCTTGGGCAAGGTGGGCCGTGGGAAAAGTAGCTGGGGCGGCCAGGGCCATCTGGGCCTGGGGCCGTGGTGCCAATTTGGGCGCGCAGCCTCGGCCTTTACCTGCCAGGGCCAGGGCACGGCATGGTCTTTATGTGACCAACGACCCGGCCCCACTTTTCAAAATGCCTACTCTCGGACTTGCCTGGGCCCAACTCCCCAAAACATACGTGGGAAAGTAGCAGCGGCCTGGGCAAACATGACCGGAAGAGTGTGCTGTGGAACCAACAATAGAAGGTAAATTCTGGACCTCGTGCCGCGCCCAATGCTTTCCGCACGCATGTCCATGCGCAGGGTCCTGACCAAATCTCTGACGCTAGTCTGGTTAATATTTTAAAAAGACAGCGGGCTTATTCCAATGCCACTCTGCCCTCCTTACCCCACAGTAGAAAAAAACGGAGAGGGCGAGCAAGAAAAACAAAGAAGTAAAAAAAATAATAATCCTTTGGCACTGACACTCTGGAAGCCGTCGTTTTGGCCCAGGCGTTAGTAGTGTTGGAAAGCGCTTTGCAGTAAGCCCGCGGAGGCTTTACCCCGGTGGGCCTCTAGCACAGCAGGCAGAAACGACACTTTAACCTTCTCCAAACCCCCCCCAAACAAAATACAAAACAATAGATAAAAACGGCTGGTATCTCCATGTGGGAACAGGTGTCCAAGCAGGCCGCAGCATGCCTTATATATCCGTTCACATCCGTGTTTTGGCACATGTTTGCGTCCGTGGATTATTCACATTGAAGATTGGTTGGGCTGGCGCGGAGAGATTTTGCATTGCTAGTGCGGAGACGATTCGCACCCATTTCAACATTGCTGCAGGGCACGCCAGGGTGCGAGTACCTCGATCACATACCCCAACAACCCGTGCAGTATATGGGGACTTTAATCATTAAAAAAGAACAAAAGAACAAAACCAAATGGACGCATCAAACAATGGAAAAAAAATATAGAAAGAGAAATGAAACATCAAATAATTGGAAGTGGACAAAAAAAGATAAAGCAATGCGTAAATGGTAGAAGGCAATGAACGAACGTCTAAAGCGGGCGCATCACTATATTGCAGTGACTGTCATAGACCTGCGCTGGGGCCCGCGCCGCGAACTGGCATATGGAATACCTCAAATATACATTCCGCCCTTTTTCAATACAAACACTCCTTGAAACAGTCTCTTTTCAGCCGGTGCTCGGCAATATTCCCTTCACATAAAACAGACGCCCGTTCACACTCGGCTCTTTGCGCACAGCGAAATCTCAAACGCCACCTCACGCACGTATCAAAATCAAACGTGCCTCTGCTCCATCCATCGAATCTTGGTTCCAGAATAGGGGCCCTCGCATTCTCCCTCCGCATTCTGCCCCACTGTTCTTTTTAATGAGCACACAGCCGCCTTCGGGGTCGCATCGGGATTTTCTCACAGGAGCCAAGCAGCAGCAGGCCACACATCTCCAAAATGCGGCCGTCGCATCGGCACAGCTAGTTCGGGCAGTGGACGCTATAGTGAAGACGAATTCCGACATTCAGCCGCTGACCCGCCCAGTGCTCATCGATAAGATCGCCACGATACACGAGCTCGATGCGGAGATCGACCGCCAGCTCAATCACGACATTGTCGCCAACTACGAGGCGCTTCTTGCGGCCAAGCGGAAGTTGGCGCGGCATGTTGCCCGCACACATATGGCTTTAGCCATGTCGCCCGACTCGTCGGACTCTCGTGTAGATGTCTTGCAGCGGAAGGCCGAGCTTATCGACCAGGAGTTGCGTATATTAGAAAACACCCTCTTGCTTGTGAGGAACAACCCATGATCACGGGCGGCACCTGATTCCTGGCACGGAAAAACGCATGGATGGATGAAACACTTCCGGCAAGACATCTTACGAAGATGCATTCGGCGCGGCACATAGTTCTAGTGGTATGTGTATTAACGGTGTTCTCTAATGCATGATGCACTGCTTCTGGCCAGGACGCGGCATATTTCCGCTAGGCCTAAGACGCTCCTAAGACGCCGTGTCTAGGCCTTTGCTGGCGGGGCAGGGTCCCACACCTTGTCGCTCACCCAGCCCGAGTGGATTACCGCCACCATGTCCTCGAGGTTGATGTGCTTGCCCGCTTTCAACGGGCGCGCTTTGTCCACAAAGTCTCGATATATTTGCGGGTACATCTTTGGGGGAATATGCTTCATGGACAGGCTCTCTGCCCGCTCGGCCACTTTCGTCTCCACGTTCTCACACTCGTTTGGCAAAAGCCACCTCGTACGTCGTATCTCCCAAAGCGCGTTACCTAAGTTGCCGTCTCGCGACATCATGCGGTCTTTGAATCTGGCCTCCTGCGCCGTGAGCCGGAGCTCATGTGTTCTGTTTGGCCGAGGTGCCGCTTCAATCTCCCCGGCGCACTGCTGCCTTAACCGCTGAACATCTAATGACTTGTACGGCGGCATGTGTTGGATTTCCGTCGATGACGCTAGACCTGCCGATGTTGATGCGGACGCGGCAGCCTGGCAGCCCCTGCTGTATTCTTCTAACAGCTTGTATTTTCTAAAGTTCTCAACAAATAGGACCTCGGTGCGCGAATCGCAACACTTCCTGAGCCTGGGAATCCTCTCAAAAAAGTCGTCGTCGCTGCTATCGAAAAGCGACTCTACCGCTTCTTCTTCGGAGTACGTGGTTGGCGCCTGCTTTATCTTATGAACGAAGCTGTTCCACTCGTTGCCTACACGGCGTAGCACGGACAGAAACCTGTGTGAACGTCTTTTGAGAAATCCCTCTTTCCGGCCAGCTGCAGAAGTTGTAACGCTTTCGGGGTTGGTGGTGGGCGTGCTTTCTTTGCGGCTGGAATCTTCCATGGCTGAGCCCCTCCGAGAAGAGGCTGGAACGTGCTGTGATGGGTGGAAACACTGGGATATGTGCTGCTATTTCCGTGTCTAAAAGGAAATAGTCGTGCTTATTAGGAGATGGGGCTATATAAATAAATCCCTGCGCCTAGTATTTATGATTATTTCTTGGTGCTTGTGAGACCTTGGTACCGTTTTCCGCAGTGTTGGTTAAGGGTCTGGGGAGCTTTTACAGATGCAGTTGCCGTTCTCTTGTAGTTCCTGTATATTATCTGTTTTTTTTTTTTTTTAAACACGCCATCATGAATTGACGACTGCGCAATTCAGCCCCAACTTCAGTACCGTTTAACCATTGCACGGCGCAGAACTCAGTCTCACAGTCTCAATTTCTTCTTCGATCGGCATTACCGCTGGTTTTCATACAACTAGAGAAATTCTGCCGATTCCCAAGTAGGCGAAGGCTCTCTAGCAGTCGGAATTTTTTCGCTTTCAGATAGTGGACTTCCCCCTGGAAGGGTAGTGTATATTAATCGGCGATGTGCCTGTTATGTAGCTCTGATCCAAGGATCATTGGCGTCGAGCGTTTACGCCATGCGTTCCACTCTTGATATCATGGCGGAGCAGGAGATCGAATTGCCACCCGATTTTCTGTGCCTGACTCTGTGAGCTGTCTCCCTTATCTTTCGCGTACTCCCGGCTCGCCTCTTTATGAAACATCCTCTCTCCGACCGACAGCTGTAATGTTTCCCACTTCACGGTGTATACTGCAACGGATAATCCGTTGTGCGGGGAGATCTTGTTCATCCACGATCTCGAATTGAGACCGTTTCGATAGAATCCCTTGTATGCATTCAACCCTGGCAATAATAGAAGCGTGACAGAGAGATCTAGCAATTCGTCCCCATCGTTGTCCTTGTGGACGATTTCCGGCCGGATGACATCTGATGACACCCAGTCAATGTTACACTCAGTTAGGTCTAAATTATCATTGAAAAGTCCGAGATGGCAGAGCATATACAAAGGATTAGAGTCGTCTGTGTATATGCCCGCATATCCTCCCCAGAGCTCTCTTTTCCGCTCCGCTAGTCCGCTGGAAATACTCTGTTTGAAAGCTTTTAGGTGCTTATAGGGAATCTTCAATTCAAGGTAGTTGTTGATACATGCACTCGAAAGTGGCGGAATAACGGGCACATACGCGGGCTTCACCGATCCTGTTGTTCCTGATTTTCGCTCTACAAACTCCGCTTGGATATGAATCAACATTTCCCGTTCATGTTGCAGTAATCCTGTCAACAGGTTTATCTGAAGAGTATCCCATGTGGCAGTGGGATTATAAACAAGTGCTCCAAGATGACGCCTTGATGGGAATTTACGCAGCAATTGGTCGTAAATCCGACAGTGCATAATTTGTTTCTGTCTTTTATTGTGTAAGACTCTGTCATAATGCGCGGGTGTCTTTCGATCGTGCGCTTTCGCCACATAGTCTTGTTGTTCCCCACTTAGCGATGAAACCATGGCTGATAGCTGCGAATTTTGCTGGTTATAACGATGCATACGCGGTGTCGGATAGTAGTTATGAGAAGGTTGAGGGTGCTGTACAGAGTCTTGCGGGTGCTGACTATATTGTGGATTGGGGTGCATTTCAGACGCGGTATTATTAGTATCAATCCCATTTCCGTATGGTATTGCTTGATGCTGGTAAGCTGCTGTGGTGCCTCGGCCACTAGTTCCCGTTAGACTCGGGTCCAGAGCATGCAGCAAAATCATGTTTTGTTTTGGATATAGGTTCAACGCCTGGGGCTGTGGCAAAGACATTTTTTGGCCGTGGTCATGATCTGCTGGATATCTTCCAAAAAGCGACATGCCATTATTCAGGTCTTTTGTCTCTTGATTGGAGGCTTTCATAGACAGACCCATCAACGCTAAAGGCTGGGGATTCTGAGTTCCGGACAAAAACGAGATGGGCGGGAGTCTGATTCCTTGCGCACCATCTGTGTTTGTTTTCTTTTCCCTTTGCATATTTCAAGAAAGATCAAATAGTATCTGCGATCGAATTGCCTTTGGAGATGGGCAAACTCAGGCTTGAGGTTCGGGTTTCACTCACGGCAGCGGGGAAAATTGGTGGTTGGACATCCATCATTAATATGCACTCTCAAACTAACATCGCAGGAAAACTGGCAGACAAGAACTAGCCATGTACTCTGTGCTGGATGCAAATAGTCGTGCATGCACAATCTAAAAATCTCGAATTCGAATTATTATTCTTTTTCTGCTTCTTCTCGCACGCTCAACGACATCCATTTTCACGATAATTGCGAAATGCGCTCATCCTTATCAACACATCCATAATGAACTACTTGGTCGGCAACGTTCACGCACGTGATGCTGCGGTCCAACGGTTTAGCGCATATCGGGCAACTCTGGCTGGAGTCTGAGATCGCGTAATGGCGTGAACGAGTCATCACTAATTCGTAATGAGCTTTCGAAGCGCTACTCTTAAACAACTGGCCCTTCATCCTGGTGAAAAATTGTTTTTCCTCGTAGTCGACCACAGTCATTTGCATGAATGCGTCAAGCTTATGCAATGGAAACGTATCGGGGAGTGTGGTCAAAAGCTGAAGGATGGGCATTTTCTGCCCCTGCAGAATGAGAAGTCGTGCAATAGCATCTTGATTCTCGTCATAATGCATGAGCAAATCTTCCAAGAGCTTAAAGAGTAACTTCTGGCCCTTTTCCTCTCCATTGGGCTCATCGTGTACTTTAGCGCAATAAAGCATTGCCTCGTCCAAATCTCCTAGTTGATTATATAAGATATCGACAGATGTTTGATGCTCGCCAAGGCGGTAATAGATAAAGACCGTGAGCCGAAGATACTTTTCGTCACTTGGGGGTATGTTTTTCAAAATAGTCCATGGATCGTACTCCATGGCGCTCGCAAGTAGCCTTTTCAAGTTTGTGTAGGGACGACTCTGGAAAAAGCTTTTTTTGTTTGGGCCAAGCGTCTTCATTTTCTTCAAGTAGAGGAGACATAGCCGCGTGCTCAACTTAGGCACTTCACGTTTTCTGTGAGATTCTTCAAAGAATCCACTACCGTAAAGTAGCCATTCAAGGTAAGTCGTCGCCAAGTCCTCGTTTTTAATTATGCCAGAGAGAAAGTCTAGTACGCGAAAGCGATCGTAGTTCTCGCACTCGAATGAATCGTTCATAAATAGAAGTCTTGCATTCTCCGCTGCTGCTTCAGGATTTTCGGTGAGAACCCAATGAGAGTATTTAAATATCAAGTCAAGGTGCTCATTCGAAAGTCTTTGCATATATCGAACAGATAAAACTGGACCAGCCAAGCTCACGTTCAGGTTCTCATTCGTCGAAACCAGACCGTCTGACGCAAGATTGCTGAGCAATCGGAGGGCCTCATCGTGCGAGCCCCTGCCGAAGTAAAAATCAAGCAACTGGCTTATAAAGTTGAGCTGGTCACCAGATTTGAGATGAGTACTGTTTAGGAGGCAGTCATTGACAACCCGGGCGTTACATCGATTGTGGGGCAAGCGGAGCAAAGGGCCTAACATCATAGGCTTTGTATAGTAGTAGCACAAGAAAAGAGAAGTATCGATGGCGGCCGCGTACTCAGTCAACTTTGTGGCGACGATTTCACTGGCTATCCCTGGATAGAGATCGCTCACCCGAAGCTGGACATTTTTCCAGGGAATAGCAGGATCTAGTTCTGGACTGCTGAGAAAACTTAAGTGAACTCGTCTCTGTTCTGTAAGAAACACAATTAAGTTTTGTACAGCCTTATTAAAGTTTTTGATATGTTGTGCGGTACCAGTGAGCCCACGGTCCTCGGTATCTCCCTTGATATCCGAGTCGGACGATGTTTCAGTTTTAACCGCACCATTATTGGTGGATTCTATTTCGCTCACAGTGACGTTCTTGACCGAATTCGAGTGTTTGTATGGGGTATGGTTGGTTCCGTTAGGCATGATTTGCATGCTGCCGTTGAGAAAGTCAGGGAATAATTGTAAGACTTCCTGGAAGGGCACTATCCACTCAGTGGCATACCCCGCCAAAGCCTTATGAAAAATCAGATACACCTCAAAAAGAATAGCCACTTTTTCTTTGTAGAGATCCCGCAAGAAAAGAAGTTTCTGTTTCTTACCTGAGGCCTCGCAGTCACCTTTGGCAAAAAAAGGATCACTATCATCGAGAGAGCTGATGAGAACAGTGGCTCTTTGGATCCCGACAAGCCGGAGATCATGCTTGGGATCCCGCCTGCCTCTTGCCGCAGAGCTCGAACCACGCACGGCAAGAAAAAGGTCTAGCTGTTTCTGAACAGAGAGTACTTTGAGCTGAAAGATATCTGGACCTGCAGCTAGCGTTGCCAATGTGGAGTCGAGAGTAAAGTAGTTTGTTGCATAGCCAAGCCCATGCTTGAATGTCTGGACCAAGCTGCCACTGCTCAAGTCTACCACGTCAAACGTCTTCTGATATACGAAAACCACGTAGCATGGCAGGAGAAATGCTACGTTCATGGGCGCACATGCAAGCTTAATTTCCAGTTCCTTGAGCACCATATCATCAGCTCGAACGCGAAGCATTCCGACTTCCGTATCACGAACAAATAATGAGTGTGTATCATTTATGGGCACGATGAAGATCTGGGGACCTGTGCCCGTTAGACCAAAGTACAAGAAGGAGGAGGTTTGTGTAAAACTATGGGTGTTGGACATGTCGATAATCACCTCAGTGGTATGGAAGTTGTTTGCCATGTCGAAACAGAGAACATTTTGCACCGTGGCCACAAGGGCCTTGGGCCGGCCTGCCAAGACACGAATGTCTCTAATGCGTTCTCTCATCACAAAGTCTTTTTCAAGAACAAAGTCGAAGATGTTACGGGACTTGTGAGCGACCTTGTACACTAGGAGCTTTTTGCGGGAGCCCACGAGAAGGTACTTGGAAGCTGGCGCACGTTCCAGCACAGCCCCATTTTCTGTGTGCTTCGCATCCAGACCCCCATCCGGGGTGTCTCCGGCGACAGTTGTAAATGCGTAGCAGGAGTATGCGCGAATCTCGCCAAAAGTCCGAACCAAATCGAAATGTGGTCCCACCCATTCATATACTTGTAGAGTATCTGCCGTGCCTATTAGAAGCACTTCGCGGCTGCCGTCGTCATACAATGGTAATGTTTCGATAGATGTGACAGGAGCTTGGTTCTGCAGAACGTTGCAGAACGTTTTATCGAGGCTGAGGAACTGGGAAGTCTCGTTATCATGGAAGAGCCGTCTGATCTCGCTGAACGAGCGGAAACTCTTCACGGACCGCGCCTCCGGTCTGGCTGCATCCCGCTCGGTTTCCGTCGCCACACGCATGATTTTGAGATCGCCATTTGTGAGGCCCACGTAGACACGGTTAGCGTTTATATGGAGCGCCAGCACCTTGAGACCCCCGGGCAAATGTAGCCTGTTGAGTGGCTCTAGAATAGTGAAGTTCATGGCGGGCTTTTGTGCTCTGGATCAATGTGAGCACTTGTTGGGGTTTGTGGATAGTGCACAGGACTGGCGGCAGAACCAACAAATGTGTTGGTGGTGGGGTGTTGTATTGGCCGATGTAGTGTCAGTATTGGTGCATTGAGCAGTCGCAGTAGTAGACAGGTGCGCATCTGCCCTGCCCTTCTGAGATACCGGAGATACCGAGGGATATGTGAGCTCTAAGTTATACTTACAAAGCGAGAGTGTTTTTTCTCTGTTTTTTTCCTCTTACTTGCCTCTCTTTTTAGTTTGCAGAAAGTTAATTTAATCCAGCTGCTTTTTAAGCAGGTGTCAAGCGGGGATTTTTGGCTAGTTCCAGAGAGTTTCACGGCAATATCCTGGTCTCATAGCACCCTATTAATTAGCGCGTCGTCAGGCTAAGCTAACCATGTGTCTGGGATCGCTATTTAATGTACTCAAGAAAATAATAAAAAAAAACAAGCAGTATCGGGTAGATTATAGAGGAGATATATATAGAGGAGCCGTAGCTCATAAAAAAATTTAAACGATTGCACTTCGGGTTGTTTATTAGAACATTGCCGCAACATACAATGGCCTTGTGAGAGCAGAAGAGAGCTTCTATGGGCAGCGCCTACTCATCAAATGTCGCAGAGCCATCACAAGATATACCACTAGCTACTATCTTTAGTTCTGGATGGGGTTCTGATAACCCAAAACCTCAGGCACATTCTAGGAAGTATCCACAAGCACCACCGTAGCGCATACACATGCACGTAAACAATTCAGCACTACTGTTGCCTTTGTCTTGCCATGGTGGGTACGCCGTATCGAGCAAGTAATAGGCAGGGGAATGATGGTTATGAATTGGAAATATGGGCTTGAACAAGCCCACGTTAATAACTGAACACCAGCATGCACATCCTAAGTGCATATTTGCATATTGGCGCATGAGGGTGGTGCCTTTCTTGTAAGCAAGGGCATGCAAAAAAAGTCACGTCAGACACCCAGGTATCCCTTGGCACGCTCGCTCTGCGTGCTTCCGCAGGCATAGATGGTGCTCTGTCACCTACACCACGGAGACGAAGTCCACGACACCAGAACAGAACTTAACCAACTCGTCGAGCTTGTGCAGCTGTCTGGCGTTCTCGCGCGCCCACGCGTCCAAGGCCTTGCCCAACTTTCCGCCCGGGTGCGCGTATATCACGTCGCCATGGTGCTTCAAAAATAATGCGAACACGGCGTGGTAGATGTCAGCGTTGTTGTTGTTGCGCAAGCCCTGGGTTAGTGCCGCGACAAAGCGGCACATCTCATCCAAGGGCGGGAACGCGTTGAGGGAGCGCACTTCGAGGTCCAACGTAGCCGGGGATGCGCCAGCCACGAGGGCGAGGAACGCGGTGTAGTTGCCAGAGCGGCCGCCCTCTCTGAGCAAGCGGGTGAAGTCCGACTCGAAGGCGTGCTCGCCGCGCAACTTGAGTAAGCGCGAGGACGATTCCTCATCGGCTTCGGGAGCCGTCTTGGAACCCGGGCCTGGGAGCTGCATGCCCGTCTCAGCCACGACGGCGCGGTCGCCGATAGCCTCTCCGCCGAGCAGTAAGAAAAACGGGGCCTGCAGCGGCTTCTTGGGTGGCGCAGAGGGCTTGTTGCGCTGCTTGATAGTGTCCACATGCAAGATGGTCTCGTAGCGCGTGCGGGGCGCGACGGCGAGTGTCACGAGGCCGTTATCGATCTGGGCGACTGACTGGTAGCCGTGAGCCGGAGAGTATGGGTCGTGCGGCTGCGGGGCGTCCAAGGCACCGTCGATCATGAGGCCACCGCCGTCGGCGGCGCCACTGGGTAAGAGGGCACGGGAGAACTCTGCGGGCTCGACGTGGCGGGTCAGCACCGGGCGGAACTGGGCACGGTTAGTCCACAAGGAGATACCGTTGCCCGCGACATGGGATGTGGCCAAGAAGTCGCCAGCTGGAGCAAACTTGACGCGGGTGGCGACGCTAGGGAGCCAGAGACCGTCGATGCACGCGCCCGTGGGCAAGTCCCACGTGCGGAGGGAACCGTCGAGCGCGGCGGACACAAGCCAGCGCCCGTCGGGCGAGAAGTCGAGCGCGGTGACGCGGTTTGTGTGGCCGCACAAGACACGGACAATCTTCTGGGCGACGACGTCGACGATAACGATAGACAAGTCGTCCAAGGCGCACGCGACGAGGTCCAGGCCCTTGTGGTAGATCATCTCTGCGGCCGGCGAGCCCAAGTCGAGCGCACCCAAAAACTTCAGGCGCGCAAAGCTATAGAAAGCAAGCTGGCCGTCCAAACCACACGAGACCATCTTGCGGTTCATTCCATCGATGGACACGCCCGTGACCGCACGCTTGTGAAACATGTACCTGCGGCGCAAGCGGCCCAGCTGCAAATTGTACGCACCGATACCGCCACCCGCAGACCCGACTAGAGCAAAGTTCCCGCAGTGCGACACGCACACTGCTGCCGCAAGGGTGCCGTCGACGGTCGCGAGCTGGTGCCGCCCAACACGCTTGCTGCGAGTGTCCCACGTCCGCGCAAACGCCTCTCCGCGGTGTACGGAGACCATGTTTTCCCAATCGCCCTCACGGGCAGTGCACATGGCGAGCGCCGTGAGCTCCGGGAAGCGGCCACGCATCAGCGCGGTCACGCCGGCAACGCGGCCCGGGTCTTTCTTGCCAGCGGCAGGCGGACGCTGCGAGAGCTCCTGTGCCTGAGCGTCCTTGCGGAGCGAGAATGCCCACACGGTTTGGTCGCGCGACGCCGAGTAGAGCATGTGCAGCGCGGCGGAGTCCGGGAACACGAGCGCCACGGGCGGCGCCAGGTGGCCACCTCGGGCGCGTAAGTGGCGCGGCGGCCCGGCCACGGCGCTGTCGGAAGATGAAAGCGGCGGGTCAAACACAAGTTCACGCAATTGATTGTCGCCACCATTGGTTACGACGATCGGCTGACCATTCAAGAACCGCGCGCCGGCTACTCCGCCAGCAGCGGCCGCGTGGCAACCGCGGTACACATGTGCCCGGCGCTGTGCCTCCAAGTCGTACACAAAGAGGTCACCCGTGGATAACGCCGCAAGCATGTGTGGGAAGCCGTCAGTACGGAAGGAGACCGCAGTGACGGCAGCACCGGCGTCGCGGGGCGCTGCGGCCACGCGCTCGCCCAAGAGCCGGCCCAGGCGCACATTAAGAAGGTAGACGCCTCCGGCAGCAGTGCCCAAGGCGAGTATGTCGAGTGCGGGCGCGTGCTCTACGCACGCGAGCGGCTCTGCAAACATGCTCGCGGGCGTCTTGTAGAGCGTCTTGCCCGTGCGCACGTTCATCACAAACACATGTCGCGTGGTCACCACAACGACCTTGTTCAAGTACGTGGGAGGATGGATCACTCCCACAACGGGGCCATCCTCAGGTCCCACGCTGCGAATTTCCGCGTGCAACTGGGTTGCAAGCCGGCTGCCCACTGGCGCTTTGTACACAAACACGCCGCCGTCCAGCGCCGCGGCGACGAGAAAGCCACCGAATACCGCCATCCGTATGACGTGTGGCCGCATGTGTGCTGCCTGCGCCGCTGTTCCAGCCGCGGCGCCAAGCGCCACCTCCACCTCGAGGCGCCCGCGCTTGAACACCCCAATCCGGTCGCCGTACGCTGCATACACGTGGTGGAAATGGGCAGCCACGCATGTTATCTTACTCGGCGTTTGCCGCTGAGACACAAAGAGCAAGTGGAGGGTCGCTGCGTCGTAGATCTGGAAGCTGCGCCCAACCGATGTCACAATGTAGAACGTCGCGCCCAACGTGCCCACTGCAAGCGGTACCTCGTTGGAAACGTGCCCGAGCGCACGGAACGGGCTAAAAATCCGCAGCCCGGCCGCAGCGGTCACGGCCGCAGCCTGTGTTTTCTGTTTTTTGTCCGCTGGCATGTTAGGGAAGAAGAAACAGTGGGTGATGGCCGAATTTTCTTACCTGTGCGATGAGGTTGTGCGCAGGAGCGGGCGCACCGCGGCTCAGAGCCAGCGACACCAACAAACCTCTCTTTTCTTGTGTCAATTGATCATTCGGTATGTTTTTGTTATATACATGTATGTATATATTTGCTTGTATTTTCTGCTTTTAGTAGCTGCTCGTTGGTTTTTCATTTTCCTCGGCATCGGTCCAACCGTCCATCGGCCTGTATTCGGTATCCTTATTTTCTGTTAGTCTGTTGGTCTTTATCGTTGGTCTCCATCACCTGCTTATTGGTATTGAATACCTTTAATTTCGGTCACTTATTTTTCCTCTACATCCGTGGGCGTGTTTGTCGGCTGGATCCCTTCCATTTTTCATCCTTTTATCTCAATTCCCGTTCATGCCGATATGCCTTGCATTTCTACCAGCTATGTTTCGGTTTCTCTTAAACATTGCCATTCTTAGCCCATATTTAGTTTCTAACTTCTTCTTTTGCCCTCTTGTCGCTCGTCTCTCTTTTCTCGGTCCCGTTCTCCTGCATTAAGTCGTCTCTTATTGTCTTGGTCTCACCTTTATTGGTGTGCCCTTTAGGGCACGTACGCCTTATCCTCGCGGCCCACCGCAACCTGTCAATTAATTAGCAGCCCAATTATTTGCGTGGGCTCCGAACCCTTTACCATGCTCGTGATTGTTGGTTTTCCAAAAAATAAAGTGTCTGGCTGTAGTTTGGTAATTCTTATATACCAACTGATATCAGTGTGTCTTTTTAAACCAATGACACTCACGACCACGCCCATTCGTGTAAGAGTATCGTGGCCTTCTGGCCCGGTGATCCACCATGGTCGTTGTCAAAAAAAAAACAATTGTATTCTTCAAGTCTTGTTTCTTTCTTCTTTTACTACCTGTTTCCCTTTTTTTCTAGAGATCATCCTCAGCAATGATCGTGTTCTTGTTCTAGAGACTCGCTGAACTGTGTCTGCGGCCTACGGTCAAGAGATTCCAGACCCCAGGCTCAAGCCCTTTTTCACATAGGATATATGGTGAAAGTCTCCTATGAATTTCTGCTTACATTTCAGTGTCTGCTTTCGATTCGAGCTATTCAAATGCTGCTTTGCCACCCCCAAATCGTCGTCCTACTATGTTTTCGTCGAATAAGATTACGTAAACAACACATATGGGCATCCCGTCGGGCTCCGTTTGTCGATTATCATTTTTTTTATCTCGGGGCCAATTCTCACATCGGGACTTCGTTTTCTTTCTTAGAAACCCAACCCTGCTCGCCACCCCAGTTTAGGGGTACCTGTGTCATAGTTACATAGACAAAATATTCATTCAAGTACCCCGGAGTGGTTTCTTGCAGTAAGCTACGGTTAATATAATAGCCACGTATCCACGACCTTGAGCCTCTATGTACTAGTATGATGTAACATATAGGGTCCTATTGCCAAGAAACTTATTGGTCAGACTTCTAATTAATATGCTTCAAAAATCGACGGTTTGTCTTCGTTCTGTTCTTCTCGCATTCACTTTTGAGATGGGTACTTTTATTGGGCTGATCATACTTGGTTCATGTGCCTCTCGATCATTCGGATTCAAAAGACCCCATCACTTCGTTGAAACTCCTCAGGTGTCAATGTTCAATAACACGCCGCTAGACATAACGTACTTCATGGATCATCTACCGTGATATATCCATTCTTTTTGTTCCACGTAAGGAAAACGCACACTCCAAAATATGGTCGGGCCCTCCTCGAAAAAAGAAAAAAAAGAAAATCTAGCTTCTGTCGATCTACTAAACTAATGCGCCTTCAAGCCTACACCAGTCTCTATCACGATAAAACAGCATAAGTTTTAGCCACACTCGAAATAAACACGTCTTTTAACTCAGAACAACATCCATACCAGGCCGCAAACTAAAGCCCCTAACACCAAGACTGTTAACACTGCTGCACCCGTTCGGTCCCCAGAAGTTGTGTTTATAATGTTCGGATTCACCCTTACCCGCGTATCATTGCCAGCGTTCACGTCTCCCCCCTCCAGTGAGCCCCCGTTGAAAGCTGTGTAGGGTTCGCGCTTCGTAGTGATTATTGATAAGACACACTCGAGTGCCAGCATCTGCTCGCCAAGCCCATACATGTTATCCCAGCCACTGATGGACCAGTTCTCGCCACAAGTTGTTCCGGAATAACCGCCGGAGCAAGACTGCGCTGCGGCGTTGGCACTGGGTATCAACCAGCCCCTCACAATCTGTTCGTATGTTTCTGGAATCAAAACAGCTGTCATACCAAGACACCGCGAGAAAAGCGAGCGAAACGAGCGCTGGTCATTGTTGCACTTATTGAATGTAGCGCATGTGGTCTCGGTCATGATCGAATTGTTGAAGAAGAATCCGGACACGCTCAAGATCTGCATGGTGAAATCCCGCCACTTAGGATCTCCGGTTGCGTTGTACAAGTATGCGGCGCCTGCCATAAAGATTCCATAGGTGTATGACCACTTGTGGACTGTTTTCAACGTGCAATTGTCTGTTGCAAGAGCACCGTCGTGTATGACAAATCCATGGGCATCCTCAGAAAAGAGATCCACGCTCCACATCCAGTTATAGACCCTCTCTGCTGCGTCTAAATAAAAGTCGTTGTCGGTGTATCTGTACAAACGCGCGGCAAGGTGGAAGAGACATCCGTTTGCAATCGAGTTCTTGTAGAAGTATCCGTTATTCCATGTAAAGATCTGCCACCTAAGCCCCCCGCCACACGAGGATGCGTCCCATCGGTTATTCATCGAGTTGAACAATGCCTGGACCATGTAGAGCCAGCTATGTTCCCCTGTATTTGTGAAGTTTCGTTCGACTGCCTGCATGATTGCCATCCCCCATACGCCCTGATCGTCGTTGCCTTCAGTCATGCTCTGGTTCTTGGGGATGAAGTTGTTGTCATCCCCCCGCTGTGCATACATTGCATCAAATAGAATGCTTGAGAATGTCTCATTGTCTTTACCGCAAAATGCCCAGTAGTCGATCCAGCCTCCAAACGCCTCGCCAGCGTGCCACCAGTAGTATGGTTCCAGGAAGAGGCCGAGCGTGCCGCCGTACCTGATTCCCATGTAATAGTCCATTTCGCCATCAACAATCTCTTTTGCGGCCCCACATACAGATGCATCCGAGGAAACGTCGAGGGCAAGAGCCCGTGCCACAGCCAGCCAGATAATGAGAGAGTATGTCACAGATAGAGCGCTGAACTTCATTGCTTGAGAGGGCGCTAATTCCCACTATCGTTTCGTTCCTCCTTGTTTCGCAATATGCCCACCAAAAGACTTTGTTCACATTTTGCTATACATGCTTGTGGTTAGGGGCGAGCGGCAAGCTTCTGCAGCATTCTATTGTTTCACCAGACGACACACACTCGGCGCAGCATACAATAATAGTCTACAAACTACCGCTGGGCCGAGGGCTACCGCTGCCAAGTAAATTTATCCCCCAGGCGTTGTCGTGGGGAGGAAGCCGAGCGGCTTTTCCTTCTGCTTACATGTAAAAAGAAGACGAAATTGTGGCGCGGCGTTTAGAAATGATCGGGTTCACCTGGAGCCGAGACGGCCAAATTAGAATCACTAAAACCAGAACCGCCCAAACTAGAATCACTCATAACACAGAGCACGTAGAAGACGCTTAAATCTTGAAAAGTATTGACGGGGTGAGCACCCGGGAATAATTCGCAGCAAGCCTTGGACGGCACACCCCCTGTTCAGGACACTGTGCCTAATAGTAGAGGTACAAAATTCTGAACTTGCGCTTTTGCAAACAGTGTGTGTCCAGTAAGATCCACGAAGTTTGCGAGAATCTGGAAAGGGGGCAAATCTCAAGGGTCGATAGTCCGGCCGCATTTGACTGTACAGCGCCCAAGAGCACTACCGAGGCTTCTACCTCCCCCTCATCATTCCTTAGAAGGGTCCTGTTATTTTTAATGACGCATTTCATTATGGGTTATAAATGTAGTTATGCGCATCGATAAAGCGTCTAAAGTGAGCGGGTGGTCAAATCTCGAACAGGATCCGACAATAATGACCAATGCGTCCATGCTCTTGAAAAATGAGGCATTAGTCAAAGCCAACCAGTACAAGGACAGCTCATCAGAAAATTCTGCCAGTAGAAACTTCAACCATCAGAAAATCTGGCCAGTAGAAACTTCAACCTTCAGGAACCCAGTCATTAGAAAAAAAAGCAAAGAAACATGGCGGAGTCGGACCACGCGCGTATCCCAACACCACGTCGTCGTGCTTACTGTACTTTCCGTAGCCACGTATCCTTCTGAAAAAAACACGCATTCATATACACAGGGGACCCATCATTCAACCCAGCGGCTTCTATGGCATTGGTGTTCGCACTTTGTAAGCACCGCACTCGGTAATGGTATGCGTATACGCCGCAACCATCCTCAGAAAAAGACTGGCACCCCCAGTCTACCGGATTCCGCCACTGGGCACGGCCACGCCCTGGCTTCTAACCAAACACAGTTTCTGCGCCACCACTCTACCCTACCATGGCCAGGAATACCCTGGTCTTAATATAGTGGTCTTAATATAAGGGTCTTCAGATACTGGTGGTGCCGACCTGGTTCAGATATACTAGTTTTAATAACATGTTTTTATATGCAGTTCTTGGTATACTGATCCTGGCTGCCTAGTCTTAAAGCCCTGGCTTTATGGTCTAGATTTCTTGTAATGGCCATTATATTCTGGCTTTTG
Source organism: Metschnikowia krissii (assembly GCA_030561945.1). NCBI lineage: Eukaryota > Fungi > Ascomycota > Pichiomycetes > Serinales > Metschnikowiaceae > Metschnikowia > Metschnikowia krissii. The sequence goes on from JAKTYP010000087.1 coordinate 27,913, forward strand.
ATATCATGGTTTTAATACGTTGGTCTTTGTAGATGGTCTTCATCTAATAGTCTTGATGAACAGCTCTAAAGATAATTGTCTTAATATCATTTCCTTAATATATTGCTTCGGACAGTCTAGTTTAAATATACTGGTCTTGATAGTCCGCTCTCAATTTACTAGCCTCAATACACAAGTCTTTTAATCTACTGCTCCTAATTAACAAACCTTAATAATCCGTTCCTAATATACTGGACCGTATTACACCGACCTTATATCTTGGTGTGAATGGTGGGACGCGTGCGATGGCGCGGCGCTCTTTTTTTTTTCGCATGGCCCCGCGGCCCTGGCATTGGCTCTGCATCACCAAGACCATCACCAGCGATGCCGCCGGCACCACCAAGTCTCGAAATACTGCCCCCAGTCTGCACCAGCTCCACATGACCGAAGCCGAAAAGAGACCCGCCGATGCGGTGGACATCACGGACGCATCAAAAGCCACCAAAATGCCTAAAACGGCCGACACTGCCGACATCACCCCAACGATCAACACCACGAGAACCGCTCAACCCACAGAGTCCTCGGAAACCCCAGGGCCCGTAGAAGTCTCTAGAGAGGGTGCGGGAACGGCTCAACAGCTGTCTCGGGAGACCGGCCGCAAGGGCGTGGCGCCAATCAAGCGCGAGTACATTGTGGAGGCGGCGCCGTTGGAACCCACGTACGACGACGAGGCGGCGGAGGGTGGTACGCGCGGCGGAGATGAGCCGGCGAAACGCGGCAAGAAGGCACGCGGACAAAATAAGAAGCGTGAGTTGCGGCAACAGCACGAGCAGACGCGGCTCTGCTCGGCCGTGGTCGATCCCGGGCGGGGACAGGCGTGTGCGTTTGGCGCCGCGTGCCGCAACACGCACGATGTGGCGGCGTACCTCGCGCAAAAGCCCGCAGACCTTGCGGGCGTGTGTCCCGTGTACCAGGCGATTGGGTACTGCCCTGCAGGCGTCAAGTGCCGGTGGTTGGGAAGCCACTACGATGCGGCCGCCGGCACTCTCACGCGGGACGCGGCAGCGGAGGCGGCGCTGCGAGACGCGCCCATAGAGCTCAACCGCATCGAGCCGCTACGCCGCGTCGCGTTACAGAAGCATCGGTACGTGTTCGAGCGGGCGGACACGTACAATCGGTACCTCGACTCGCTCGTGCAGAGCGACGCCAACGTTGCGCGGCGCCAGGAAGACGTGCGCAACAACCGAGCGTCGTACATGGAGCCGCCATTCATGCCCGCAGAAAAACGGCGCGTGCACTTGCGCGGAGCGAAGATTGTTTCGCCACTTACGACGGTGGGCAACTTGCCGTTCCGTAGGCTCATGAAGACGCTTGGCGCAGACGTCACATACTCGGAAATGGCCCTCGCGCTTCCGCTTCTCCAAGGCTCGCGCCCAGAATGGGCATTACCCAAGGCGCACCGCTCCGAGCACCCGGGCTTCGGCGTGCAGATCGCCACTAACCATCACCAGCAAGCCAGCCGCGCCGCCGAGGCGCTCGCGCGTGAAACTTCCAGCGTGGCCGAGCTCAACTTAAACAGCGGCTGCCCGATCGACTTGCTCTACCGCCAGGGCCAAGGCTCTGCGCTATTGGATCAGCCGCTGAAGATGGTCCGTATCCTCAACGGCATGAACGCGTGCTCCGGCGACATCCCGGTCACGTTGAAGATCCGCACCGGTACAAAGGACAACAAGAACACCGCCGCCGCATTGGTTTCCCGCGTGCTTGCCGAGACCCACGTCGCTGCCATCACCCTCCATGGCCGCTCGCGCCAGCAGCGCTACACCCGCGAGGCGGATTGGCTGTACATCGCCGAGGTCGGCCGCGTCGTCCGCGACTGGAACGCCGCCCAGCTCGACGTCAAGGACGCCCGGGATGCTCCGCCCACCTGGTTCGTCGGCAACGGCGACTGTTTCACTCACGAGCAGTGGCACGCCGCCGTCAACACAGACGGTATCGACTCCGTCATGGTTGCCCGCGGCGCCTTGATCAAGCCTTGGATCTTTGAAGAAATTGAAGCCCAGCAGTACTTAGACAAGAGTGCCTCCGAGCGGCTCGAGTACATGCGCCTGTTCGCGCACTACGCCGTCGAGCACTGGGGCTCCGACGAATACGGCATCGAGAACGCACGGCGCTACATGTGCGAGTTCATCAGCTTCACCCACAGGTACATTCCCGTCGGTATTCTTGAGCGGCTTCCACCGCGCTTGAACGAGAGACCGCCTCGCTGGAAGGGCAGAAACGAGTTGGAAACTTTGTTGGGCTCCCTGGACTACAAAGACTGGATCAAGATCACTGAGATGTTCTTGGGCAAGGCCAGCCCCAACTTCCTGTTCGTTCCAAAACATAAGAGCAACGCCTACGAGACAAACTAGCGTATGCCCCTGGTTGCGCACCCTCCCCAACGCCCGGCCAGACTTGCAAAGGCGTATGCGTGTCTAGTTGGGCCGAGGAATGCTCTGTCCCATGGCAGACATGTAGGATACAAACACGCGCCTTCCGTATATATGCCCGTGAAAAATTGCACATATCCCTTGCCTGGACTGGCCAGTTACCAACCGCCCTTGAACAGTACTGACCGCGGACACAGGTTCTGGCACAGAAATTGGAGCCTGGGGATGAGGCTGCCAGGCTGTTTCCGGTATAAGTATTGAAGGCATTTCTCTACGGCCTCCTACGAGAGCGACTTTTTCGCTGAAGAGGCTGCGACACAAGGCCACTAAGAATCAGCATTTTCTATGTACGTTTACTTGCTGGACTCGACGTCGTAGTCGACGGCCAATGCGGCCGCCTGATCCTTCAACCGCAATAATTCCGCGTCCTTCACGGCCAACTCTTCTTTCAACGCCGCTGTCTCGGCTGAGGGACTCTCAAAGTCCTTGTTGGCATCCAACTTATCCTTGGTGGCAATCAACTCCGCCACCAATGAGTAGGTCCGGGTCAAAATAAGCGTCAAAAACAACGTGAACCCACATAGGTACATGTTTCTTTGCGCGTAGAAGCGGCGCGCTTGCACCTCTGAACGGTCGTTCATCACGCTGCTGGGAGAATGTGTGCTGGGGGACAGCGCGTGCAACTCCAGCGTCACCGCGTACACTCTGTTCACAGAGTCTATGAAAAGCACAAGTACAAAACCAAACACGCATTTAAAAGCTATCTGGAACTGTTCTGAGCGGAAAGGTGCGGACACCGTGCGCAACACTCTCTTGCGCATGGCCCGGGGGAATGGCAACGATAAGATCGCGAAGAAGGCCATCTCAATGACGAGCAAGCCAAATACTAGATTATAGTACAACGCCATGGTGTGAAGCGGTATGGGAGTTTTTTTTTCCTTGTTGTCGTCACTTCTTAAAATGGGCGTATTGAAAAGACGCGCTCTTGACAAGTCAATTAGGATTGGGGGTATTACGATCGAGCAAGCAGGTAAGAAATAGCGGTGCAGGGGTCTCTTATATAGTAGTACGAAATCTTCCATCAGAGACCCGACCCGCGCGGTTGTAGCAAAGCTCGCGGCGCGCAGCAATGTTGCGGCGTCCGACCGGCATATTTTCATGGGGCCATTATAGACTCGAAGCCAGGGCAGATGACAAAGTCCACCCTTCACTAGGCTTGAATTCAAATATGGTCATCTGGCAAGCCTCAAATATTTGTCTCCTTTTCTGTGGTGTTGCATTATTGTTTTTTATCTTATCTTTTTTTTTTTGTAGTAGGCCAGCGTAATCTTCCTGGAAAAGGATATACATTCCGAGTCTGCAATTTGCATGCGCAGCCATGTAATTATAAATTGTATAATGGTGGGACTTCGCATGATATCTGAGAGACTCGTTGTTCGGTGGCGGCCATGAATCTTGTTAGTTATTTCCTAATGAATTTTAGTTTTTCCATAGAATAAAAGCCTCTTTTTTTAAATAAATAAAAAAAACCTCTTTTCATTTTTTACTTGATATATCTTTCTCTTCAATCCCCGGAAAGCTATTACTATGTGCGGGGGCAGAAGCGGAGTCGGGCTCCATCTAGCCTTATTGTAAATTATTCTCATACACTAGTTTTCATCAGTCATTTCCCAATACTTATTTATCCATTCTCGTATCCCGCCCAAGTGCTTTTGCGTGGGCGCCGCCTCGCATCGTAAATCGACTGGTGTGCCGTCTTCTCTCTCGTCCCAGGACCTGTTGCTTCTATGATCCGATACCTCTTCTGTTCAAATAGAACCAACATTAAAATCCCATTGACACCTTCAAACTGAACGTGACAAGAAATGGAAGCGTCACGAACAACACCGAGTACTGCGCAATCAAGCAGATGGCCAAGCAATCCATCTGGAGATGGTCGGGAGAGTCCGGGTCCGTATAAAATGCGGTGAAATACACCAACGCCGTGGCATTCGGAAGCCCGTACTCCAACACACTGACAAACCGAATCAAGTCATCATCCCCATACCAACCGGCCTTATATAATCCTGTCGTTAAGCCAACGCCAAAAATAGGCAACACAATTAAGCGGCACGCAGTGATCATAACCGCGGTTTTCCAGAACCCAGGCACAATTGCCGTCACACGCAAGCGTGCAATTGTAGCCCCGAGAATTAAAAGGCCTAGTGGTACTGAAGCCGCTCCCACGTAACTGGCAATATCAATAACAAATGAAAGCGGCGGCTGTTCGTCTGGGGCCAGCGGCATCGGAAAGCTTGTTTCCACGAAGAGTGCCTTGAGTGGAGGCGACATGGCCACTGCTAGCGAGACAATAAGTGCCACGGAATTCGGTGCAAGGAAGTTCTTGAGCGTCAGGATCAAATTAAGTTTGAACCGCAGCACAAAATTCCAGCGAGGGCGTACTTCATCAGGCCCAATCTCGGTTTCCTCACTAGTTTTGTTAATCCCAGTCCCGAGCAGGCGGTGCAGTTCGTGTGTCTTGAGTCTCTGGAACTCCGAGTACTCGTGGATGATATCACTGATATCCTCCGACTCTATCAGTTTTGCGTCTATAGTACGTGTCATGTGGAGTGGATTATCAATCACAAAACTAGACAGACGTCTTTTACGCAAATGCATGTTCAGCACATGTGAAGCGCTCGAAACCTTAGAGAGAACACTTCCTGTATCTTTTTTGGGCGCATTGTTGTTTTCGTTTTCCAGAATTGGCATTACTTCCGCAAGCGACTTTGTTTGGAGGTCTGCGGAGTTGGCTGAATCGATTGAGCCTGAATCATCGGAGTAGTTGGGCATCAGCACAAACACGGAATTGGAAGGTTCGGTAGTACGCTCGATGGAAGTTTTATTTGGATGGTTCTTTGAAAAATCGCCTGGACCCTCAATTGAAGGGGCTTTGAAGAGGTTTTCTGACATTGCTGCCTCGTGGCTGCTCGTGCTAGTGGAATTTTCCGCCGACTTGATGTCTCCAATAGTCTCCTCGGTGTCTGCCTCAGTGAGCTGGTCCCGAAAATCGTACCTGACCAACTTGAAAAGGCCCAAACTGAATTGGTAGAACACCTGCGCTGCTAGGAAAATACACACGTAAGCCACGCCCTTGTCGCTCTCTTCGCTGGTAAAAATACTGTCTGTCTTTGCCATTGTTTGTAAGTAAGCGATGGGAAGATCTGAGATGTTGGGGAACAAACCCACGGAAATGAGCCCGCCAAACCAGGCCTTAGGCGACTTGCACACGTAGTGCGTGGCGAGTCCTAACATGGCTCCCATGACAAATAAAAGCGTGCCTTCGAAGAAGACTATTCCGATGTATTTGATGTCTGAGCTCTGCAAGTATGACACGATATTGTTAAAAATCAAACACGGCATGATGGCTGTGACTACGAGATCAGAGATGTCTCTGCATGTCGCCACAGGTAAGATATTGCGCCGCGCCAAGAAGAATCCCATTCCAATGATGAAATAGATTTTGAAGATCGGCTTGACCGCTGAATAGATAACAAGCCCGAGTGATGCAGACATGGCGGCTGGGCATCGATATTCAAATGGCTCAAGCAGAAGAGAAAGCGACTTCAAAGGACACCTGTAAGTAGTCTCGGTCTCTGTGGTTCAGGAAGTATATTCAAATTCTATTTTATGTTTGTGAAAGAGGGGATATTGGTTGTTGTGAATATACCGACGAAGCCTGAATCCTTTGAAAAGCCACGGATATATCTTGGTTTCTCGGAATCTACTTACGGTAATCGCTAGCGCGCGGAAATTGGGAACTGGAGATGCCGTGTCTGCATACAGAACTGAAGTTTGCGCTACTCTGCATAAAGATAACCTTTGCGCCGTACGCAGCCGCTCGCTTGACGTGTATGATATCATTGCACCATGCTTTCGGTAAAGCTATAATTTTAATCAATACTTTTAAATACATACATTTTATGGATGCAACAGCAAAAATAAGTGATTAATTCGGATTCTTCGTGATTATGTTCATTTGGCGCCTATTTCATACATATCCACCCACTTTTCTACTCGTCTATTGGTCACCATGCGCTCACAATCTCTATTGCAACCAACGCATCATCGATTTCTATGATTCTCAATTTTTGATATTGTATTAAAGGTTTGATGGAATTGCTTTGGTTTTTTGTGATCTTGTTAGTCTTAAATTCAATTTATTTATTATGGGTAAATTCAAAAGCCAATGCGTGAGGACGCGGTCCTACATAGCTGATTTTCAATGCCATTGTTTCCTCAATCACATACCAACACCCAAGCCTATTTTAAACACTTTTGGGTTGTTATTTCAATTCCATTGAGCACACCAAGATTAGAATTCAGAAACTAATCTTATCTCACGTGTTTTTTTCTGTGTGTCTGTGAGCGGCTTATTTGCATCAATACGGACTTATTGAGACTGCTCGCCCATTCGAGTAAAACAGTGACTCACCCAGCCCAAGCATATGTTTCCGCTTACATCTTAACAACAATTTTTTGTCAGGAAATCAAGTCCTTTCTTTAGAAGTGACTGACATCATGAAGCGGTTTTTACTTTAGATTTTTTATTTAAAACAACCCCTAATTTTTAATCCTGTTTCACGTCATTACCGGTGGCAATTTTTAAGAATAATTAACTAAATTTGCAAAAAAAAAACCTACACCACAAAAAAATACCAAAATAAAAACAAACACACAAAATCAATTAGAATGACTAAATTTTATTTTTTATTTAAGTCAAATCTAAAAAAAAAAACCATTGAGGAGGGTTTCCCTTAAACTTTAACATTTTACAAGGTCCATGGTTTTATCGATTTGATCAATAGCCTTGAGATAGCAATTTAGACCTGACCATGCTGCCATATACAACTGGTGCAGATATGGCGGCGTGACCAGGGGGCGGGAGAGTGCATCTTACATATTCGATGTATATATAAATATAAAAATCAAATTAAACTAAAACGTATACAGAGGAAGTACCAGGAAGTTATAGTGTCATGTGATTGATAATTTTGGTTAAATCACACCAGAGCCGGGGAAAAAAGAACCTTAATCTGGAGATATTTAATCAAAGTACAGCGCCGCCAAAGCAAGAGATTTTGACATGAGATAGCTCCGGGAATTAAATAAAAAATGTGGCTGATGAATAGCACGAGCCAAAGTTAAATGAAGCAAATCAACAAGAGGGGAGAAATCGTAGACTCTTGAACAAGTAGTTGGTCAGTTCGTGGAAACAAAAGCCACTTTTTTAGAATCCCACTGATCATGACACTTTACAATTGTGATCACGTTGTCCACACTATATATTTCGTTTTCACCGGTAATCTCATCAAAATAATCTTCGACCGTGAATGTCTCCAACAGGCGGCTTCTGTCATTCTTGCTTTCGTTAGATTTCATAGGTATTCTGGGAAAAAAATCATCCGATGAAGAGTTTTTAGAAAAATAGCCACCGTGGAATACCGGCTGCCGCATATGATTATAAGATTTAAACGATTCGTACTGAATCTCCGCATGACTCAATTTTGGTCTCCGGGGTGACCGCTTAGGGATATCTGAGTCATTGTTTGTTGTTTTTTGACCACTCCTTTGGGAAAAAAGTCCTTTGTAGATTGAAGAAGCGGCTTCCATAGTATGTTAATGCGTTTGATAAATGATAAAAAATGAGAACTTTTTTCTTGTTCTTTTTTCTTTCGTTTTTTAGGATTGTATCCAAATAAAATCCCGACAGTCCAGCTGGCTTTGTTGTTTATAGATAAAAACTAGAAGGAAAATGGGTTTATTTATGCAAGGGTGTCTTTGCTGGCAAGCTTTTGTATGAAACGCACAATAAACACTACTCACTCAGGGTTTGGGTTGAGTTCAAACAAAAGAGAGTGTTTGTTGATGAAAAAAAATTTAGTTGAGACGGGAAAGGAAGGGTTCCTAAAGAGAGTTGTATTAAAGCATATATATATCTTTACTTGCCCGTTAAATTATAGACAGGGTATTAAGTATAATACATGCTGGCAATTTATTAATTAGGAATGCGTGATGCCTGCTTGGCCGCCAAGGCCTACATACAAGCCTTTGCTAAGCTTAATCGGTTAGCTCAGACCACAACAGTGCTGGCTTCTATGGGACAATAGATTTTGATGGAGTCTATAATTAGATATGCGGCTTTTGTAGCACACATCTTAATACAATTTCTTTCAGTTTCTTTCTTCTTGAAAGACCAAGAGGCGGTTTTGTTCTGAAGTTTGTAAATGCGGGTCGATGTTTAAAAGGCTTTAAACAACGTGATAATCTCATATACTGTAGTGTGCACTCTTAGGAAACGTGCAGGATCTGGCCTGTCCAGCACGTCTGTAATGAAATGGTCTCCTCTGTATTCTTGACTATTGTAGCGTTCGGAGCATAGGACAAAATTTCATGACTATTGCCACACCAGAAATAAGAGTAGGGTTCCGGTTTGGGAAAAATAGAAGTGTTTCTGCCCGTGATACCCATGCATGTCTGGTTGATGTATTACGTGAGCATGACCAGCATCCTTCATTTATGGAACCAGCCAGGATTTTGCGGGGTTAAGCTCAGCCTGCACCTCAGAGCCCCTTTCTCTTAAGCCAGCATTGTTTCGAAATGATGGCAACGATTACTTGTGCTGGTGCGTTCCCTTTATGATAGAAATTGTGTGCTGAATTCGTTTTGGTAAAGTATATGAGACTCCGCCAAACTGCCACTGCAAAATTCATGGTAATCTTTAATCAATGTATAAACCCTGCGAAGTGTGCATAAAGGCATGCGATGGTTAAAGACAATTAATATCAGGCCTTTTGACAAACCAAGGCCCTGGGGTTATAACGATGAATTTCGAGATTTGAGAATCTACGAGAGAACTGGTATGATTTTGCGGAGGCATGAAAAACACAAACGTATATGCTTGAATGAAGACATCATTGTGACGTGGTTTTTTTTTATAAGGAAAAAAAAATTAGAAAAGAGAAAATAACAGAGTCAATTTTCCGGTTTCAAAACCCCGCAGAGTTTTTTTTTAATATTTTTTGAATAGAGTTTATTGAGTTCTGGGGTCTCCTCTTTGAAATAATCAAGCGCAGTACATCCCACACCTTGAGCTCAAGAACAAGACTACCAAGACAATGATAGCGAGGCTTGTTACCCTATGCACTCACGTCCCATAAGGGGCACTGACCCACAAGAGGAAGAATTATACAAACATGTTTGTGACTTACTTCCCGAACAATTATTCATGACTCTCTGTATATGAGAATTCTGGGAACCCGCATCCCAAAAGGTCTATCTCAGATTTGTACAGTCACAAAGTTTAGAATTCGAAATAACCCTGGGCCATACAAGAAAAGTCTTGATTGAGGGGTCTAGCAACAAGCACAGTGATGAGTTCTTTAGCAGATGGTTTCTATTGCGCAAAGCTCCCCATAGTTTCCGTAGTCGTTCCATTGCCAAGCTTATTCAGGGCTACAGTAACCAGTAACCGGCAGCTGTGGGGATCCCACCACCTCCCAGCCACACCTCATTTCACAATCTGTGCGGATTTCAATCACATCGAGTGTATCTTTTTCATACATAACATACTCAGTTCTTTACCTTCTTCTTTGGCGGGCGGTCGTCGGTCTCTGCATCCGGCTGAGTTTCGGCATCGGAGTCCGACCCCGCGGCGTCCGAGTCAAATTCCTCGGCAACATCCGAGTCTGACGCGGAGCCGAAGTCATCGTCGTCACTCTCATCTTCGCCTGCGGAGCCCATGTCGACGTCTGCGTCGTCGTCGTCGTCGTCTGCTTCCTCGGTCATGGCCTTGGCCAACATGGCTTTGGCCATCTTCTCTTCATTTTTAATGCGCAAGCCTCGGTCTTTGCAAAATGCCTCGATGGTCTCCTGCTCCTCCTTGTCGATGTTTGCGAACGTATGAGTTTGCCCCGCGCCGCGCAAGTTAACCTCCAAGTCGAACGTGCGGGACGCGGACACACCCGTGGACGTGCGGGACATGGTCACACTGCTGACCTCTGAGTAGGGAATGTACACGGTGGGCTTTGTGACGAACAAGAAGCAGCGGTCGAGTGGGTACAAATGGCCTTCGGAGGCTTTGAGCGAGCAGGCGACGCCTGCCTGGAGGAAGCGGGACTGGAACGCGCCCGGGACAACTAAGCGGCGCTCAGTCAAACCCTTTAAGCAGTGGGACAAGACCAAGTGTGTATGAGAGTCATAGCGCTTCTTCAAGCGGTCCTTGTACGTACTTTCGTAGACGTCGTCGGCCAAGTTCAACTCCAACTCCGTCTCCTCGTCGCGCGCAAATTGCAAGACCAAGAACGGGTAGCGAGTCTGGCCCTGGCGCAAGGGCGGGTCGATTTGCAAGACGACCAAGTGGTGGATGTCGTCGGGCTTCGGCAACGAGAAGATGCGCTCGATTTGCTTGTACTGAATCTTGTAGTCGTACGTCTTTCCCCGCAAGCGCAACGAGGAAGGATACATGTCGATATCGTAACGGCCGCGCGGGGTCAAGAACAAGACATCGCTGAACAGTACCACGGCCTCACCCGCGACCTGGCCGATGTTTGCCTTGTCGCGCAACTGGTCGTAGAACACGGACGCGGCGCTGACCTCTTCGACATTGGCCTCCTGCTGCTCAGCGCCATCGCTGTCACGAACGGTCTGCGTGGTTTCGCTTTCGACAGTGCCTGGGACATAGAGGCGCATTTCGACAAGCTCGTCGCCGGCCTTGTCGTCGTTGTTTAAGCTGAGCTCGAGCGCAACCTCGTTCTTGCCTGTCAAGTTCAGGTTCGTCACCTCTGCATATGGCACCTCAAAGCTGGGGCGGTTGTGCACGTGAAACACCATTTCGTTGCGTGCCAAGTCTGGCGTGCCCCAATTCCATCCGCGGAGTGAGTGTTCCTTGTGCTCCAAGGACATATGAAAGTTGCGCTGCAACTCCTGCTTCATCTTGGCGAAGTCCGCACCGTCAAAGCCATCGAGCCGTAACACGCCTTGATTCTTTGTCTGTACCCGCAACTCGTACCCGCGCAGGCCCCGTGACCAGCTGGCTGACAAAAGCTCCTCTGCCGGGAGAAGAAACGGTGCTGCCGGCGAGGCGCCGGCGGTCGCCGCGGCCTTCCATCCAAGACCCAGGTCCGCAAGCCGCATGCGCCCGCTGAGCTTCAGCTCGTTGAGGTGGATTTTCTCAAAGTCGATGTTTACCATTGATGTTTGGCAGTGTTGCTGTTGTGATGGAGGAGCGGTTCGTGGCCTGTTAGTGTAAGGCTGGCGCCGCGCCATTGATGGTGTTTTTTCGCGCGCGCGGTGCTGGGTGCGCGCCCACGGGCCCGCGCGTCTTGCGCTGGAGACTGGGCGTATTGGTTAGTTTTTGAAGGGCTGGCGGGCGTTTCCGAAAAAAGACCGAATTTCGGTTATGGCGCGAAAATAAATATTTGCGGAAGAATTGAGGGGGGGGATCAATTTTTGTTTCAAAAAACAAAAAACAAAAAAACGAGTCCATATGACATGCATGGCGCAATTTGTTTTGCTGCGGGTTGGTGGTTTTTGGTGCTCGCGGGACCATGGTCGCGGGGCGGCGCAGAGCAATATTGATGAGCATCCAGACGGAGTGCAAGAAGAACGTCCAGGCCTCTGGAATACTGCTCTACTTTTCTCCTTTTCTCCTTTTCTTCCTTTCTCCCTTTCTCCCTTTCTCCCTTTCTCTTTTTCTCTTTTTCTCTTTCTTTTCTATATTTTCTGTTCTATCTCGCCATTTTTTATCTTAATTACTTTTTTTTCCCGGTTCATTTTTGTTGGGGGGTTTGCCTTGCTGACCGGTCCATCGCGCTTTGGTCAATTGGCGGGCGAAGTACAGGGCGAGGGGCCGGATAGGTTATTTGAAACCACCATCCACTAGTCGCCCTAAGGAGTGTCCTTGTACATCCAGAAAATTAAGCACAGAGTGCGGGTCACATCGAAAACAGAAAATACAGAGTCAGCTTACTGGTTCCTCCCCCCGATGGCCCAATGAACACAACACCAATTTACTAGGATAGAATTACTTCCGCACGGCTTATATGGGTAGGCCACCGCGCCATACTGGCGCGCGACTGTACAGGTGCAATACGCCGAGGGCCGATTACTTGCAACGGCCCGCGCTATGGCGGGCCCGCGGTTGATTGAAAATGCTAAGTATGGATACCCATTGTACGAGACGTATCCTCAAAACAAGTGACCTTGTGATATTCTGCGAATACTAGCAGGCACAGGAATAAGTGTAGGTTAGGGCACGTTTCTTTTTTGAAGGGCTTTCTTTACGCACTATCGGTGTTGCAACCCCAGAATCAATAATGAAGACGGGTCGCGTGCGCCGGTTGGGTTTCTGAAACACCCAAAGTATTTTTGAACCGCACCAATTTCTAGATCACGGCTTTCACTGCTCGAGCCGCGCAAAATGTAAAAAAAAAAGTCACTAAAAAAAAATTTAATTAGTTGGAAGAATGTCACCAAAGTGTATAGTAAACAAGAGAAATGGGTACAGGGCAAAAACTAGCGGAGTGAGCATATTTATTGGGAGAAGAAGATGGAATGAAAACGAAGAATGAAAATGAAAAAGGACCGGATTTCCGACGCCGGCATGGAGGTGGATCTCGCAGCATCCCTCCCTTTGTGGCAAAAATCTCTCATAATGAACAGGAAACTTTAGAGCCGGTCATACGTACGTACACGAAAGAAGCGCCATCGGCACAATGCGCGCAAACAGGACCTCATCACGCAAGGGCACAACTGCCGCACATCTATATATATATATATATAAGGCGCCCAACCCAGCACCTTTCTTCTAGCGTGACTCAATAGTTATTCCATTAGCCACTTTCAAGAAGACAGAAAACAAACAAACTCGATCTATTATGTCCTCAACTCAAACAGCCTGCGAATGTAAGAAGTCTTGCGTGTGCGAGAAATGTCAGTGCGAGAAATGCCAATGCAACAGATGCAAGAGTGATAACTGCGATTGCTCCACATGTGACTGTTCCCGGTGCCCATGTGACATGTGCAAATGTTAGGAAAGGCTCAAGCCCTTGCGTGCCTTGCGTGCTTGATGGCGGGCTTTTATATATGGGTTGTATACGGAAATGGATGCTGAATTTATTATGTGCCGATTGCCGCGGACCTGTCTCGAGCAGGGGACCAGTGTCTATTTACTGCTGGTCTAAAATGAACATCAATATGTAGACTACATTGAATACTTGCTAAAAAACAGTAAAGTTTGCGTGTTTGACTCAGAGAATTTCTTGCATTATACGAAAAAAAAACAATGATGTTGAAGACGGTTTGAGTGAAATAAATAGTAGCATAGAATAGTTTTTAAATATATTTCGATGTTGACGGTTGCGGCCATACCAGGGAAAAAAAACATTTCTTTTCGTCTGATCAATGTTTGATACGCTCTATAAGGCAATACTGAGGAGTGTAGTGGGAGACCATATACAAAATTGTGGTGCTGCAAATTTTTTTTTTTTTGGATGCACTCTCATATAATTCTTTAGATTTCCATATACACTTGCAACGACTATCCGCCAATGGATCTCTAAGGCCTTGTTTTATCATACACATCGTAACGTCTCGCTCTATTATCTCGTGATGTAAGGACCGAAGATCCTTTTTGGCCCCGACCGTTTGCAGCCGCGACGACGCCGTGCATATAGCGCACGCGAAATGACGAATGAGTCAATGGAGCCCGGTATTTTTCTAGCAAGGTACGCGGGTTCAGGCGACATAGATCTTCTCTTCATCGAAAAATACAAATTTCAGAACAACAACTACAAAATGGGATTGATCAAAGTCGGTGTCTTAGGCGCTACGGGATCCGTGGGTCAGCGCTTTGCGTTGCTTTTAGACAACCACCCGGACTTTGAGCTCTATGCCTTGGGTGCGTCGGCTCGTTCTGCCGGCAAGCCTTATAAGGACACTGTCACATGGAAACAGACCAACATGATGCCCGCATCGTCATACAACATTCCGGTCGAGCAATGCAAGCCAGAAGGCCGCTTCTCCGAGTGTGAGATTGTGTTTTCCGGTTTGGACTCAGACGTCGCTGGAGACATCGAGACGGCGTTTGCCGCTGCAGGCAAGATCGTGATTTCCAACGCCAGCAATTTCAGACGTGCGCCAGATGTGCCCTTGATCGTGCCGATCGTGAACACTGAGCACTTATCCGTGGTCGAGAAAAGGGTACAGGATGCGAAGAAGCAAGGCAAGCCTCGGCCAGGGTTCATTGTGTGCATTTCTAACTGCTCCACTGCCGGTTTGGTGGCACCTTTGAAGCCTTTGGTCAACGCTTTTGGTCCCATAGACATGCTCACAACCACAACCTTACAGGCCATCTCCGGCGCTGGCTTCTCGCCTGGTGTGTCGGGAATCGATATCTTGGACAACATCGTCCCTTACATCGGAGGCGAGGAGGAGAAGATCGAGTGGGAGACGCGCAAGATTTTGGGTGGCGTGTCTGCGGACAGTGACGGCTTTGCGCTCATTCCGGAAACCGACATGAAGGTCTCGGCGCAGTGCAACCGTGTTCCGGTCAGCGATGGCCACAC
Organism: Metschnikowia krissii; assembly: GCA_030561945.1. Lineage (NCBI taxonomy): Eukaryota > Fungi > Ascomycota > Pichiomycetes > Serinales > Metschnikowiaceae > Metschnikowia > Metschnikowia krissii. The sequence goes on from JAKTYP010000087.1 coordinate 42,929, forward strand.
TGAGTGTATCTCGTTCCGCTTCGCTTCTAGACCCGCTCCTTCAGTGGAGCAGGTGAAAGAGACCTTGTCCAAGTATCAGTGCGAGGCGTCTAAATTGGGCTGTCCCTCGGCCCCTAAGCAAGCAATCCATGTCTTGGAGGAGAACAATAGACCACAACCGAGATTGGACAGGGACAGGGACGCGGGCTATGGTGTTTCTGTGGGCAGAGTCAGGGAAGACCCCGTGTTGGACTTCAAGATGGTGGTGTTGTCGCATAATACCGTCATTGGTGCTGCCGGTGCCGGTATCTTGATTGCCGAGATCTTGAAGGCCAAGCACGTCGTGTCCTAAGCTGCCGTGCGTACATAGACGATTGTATACGTCTCGTGGCCGATGGCCTCGGTATTTTTCTTTGGCTCCGAAATAGCACGTATATTAAGACCATGAACAAAACGACCCCCTGCCGTGTCGCGGCACCATTATCCTTCTTTTTAACGAATGGAATAGGAGCCGGTTGGCGAGACAGGAAATATGTCGGTTAAATAGAGCTGGATACCGTGAGGAATATCATTTGTGTGGAAATAGAATACAAACCAAACCAAACCAAACCACTGTACTTCAATCTTGGCTTGTCGAGACCATACGATCTAGTATAGCAGGCAATATATCCGAGACCAACCCGAGGCATCACGAGCCTTGACTACGAGAGCGGGCGGACCTTCTCGAAATTTAACGACTGCGTCAGCACCCACACTCCAGAGGAGTTTCGAAAGGCCATGTGGTTCATGCACGATTCGATGATGGCAATTTCGACCCAAGGTAGGCGGGGCATGAATCGTCTTCTAGCCCATGCACAAGAGATGAGGACCCGCAGATATTGGTTGTGACTCATTGAGGATCTTGAGGTTGCGGATGAACATCATAGCGATGTTTTCTATCAGAGTGGAGGTGGAACAAAGGCGTAGATAAAAGAGGGCAGTGAGCAGCCATTGCTCCTAAAAACGAGTCCCTCATATTGGCTGGAGTTCGTTGCTTGACTTCAAAAGACAAAAGCATTTGTGTGGTGCCACCCAGAAGCGAACATAGACGAGCCCAGAAAAGAAAAAGAAAACCGAGTCATTGTTGGGTATTTTGTCGTCATCACGCATAATAGTATTATTTTGGATGAACACTTACCCAGAGCATTTGGAAGTCGACTCAAGAGACAAAAGGGGATTATTATTTTTTCTTTTTCAGAAAAAACACAGAGGGTGGGGGTGACGGGAATGTTCGCCTACCCCGTTTATCCATTTGAATTGGGATCAATACACTGAATACCCTCTCATGTTCGTCCATTGCATTGCACATCCTTCGTTGAAATCTTTAAGTTGGAATGTCTTGATTAATTGATTGTCCGCTTTATGGCGGTTCCCATTCTACTGGCTTCGATTTTCATGCTCAGTTTAGTCGCTCGACGGATTTCCTTACTGTTTAAAATTCCCCATCACTTTGTTAGAAAGTTTGTTCTCCGGAAGAATTATATACTGCTCCCATCCGTACATCAATTTTCTTTCTACCACCGGCATTTAATAATTACTCATTCCTGCCTCGATAAGTTTCTCTTGATTTCCATTTCATTTCTCCCTCTGGCCGATTTCTGCTTGTTACACTCCCATTTCATGCGCCGCTGTCGTCGTTATTTTCTTCCTTTCCTCTTTACCACCTAGCCCAATTTCTGTTCCCAATGTACACAGACCATTTCTTGCATTCATTTCCTTCAAGATTATCGTTTTCACCCCTGTTTAATTCTTTTGATTCGCTTCTGTGCCTTTCTCTTCGACTGTTTTCCGCACCAACGCACAATTTAATTCTCCCTCCCCACTATTCCAATTTGATTGATTCTATGTTGATTAATTCTATGCTCATTAATTCTATGCTCATTAATTCCATCTTCCTCACAACACCTCTCACTATTCTCCTCCCCACCGCGCGTTGTTCGCGCAGGCAACTGCTCGCACCTAACCGGGGCCCCGGGAGCGCGGCCAAATCCCCTTTCCTCCCCTTTTTTTTGCCCCATGACGTTTGAGGCCGCGCTCGAAGAGATCACGCCCGACACAGTGCACGAGCACGTGTACGCTGCGCACACGGAACACCGGCCTGCCGCGAACCAACACTTAGGATACGTGGACCGGTCTACGGACACGCTTGAGGTGGCGCTCCCGAGAACCGGCGCGGACATGACGCTCCGGCAACTGCGTCTGTTGCTTTCCTCAGCGACGCAGCCGCTGAGCACGGGCTTTGTATGCTGGCAGGCGGCGGTGCGGTTTGCGGACTGGGCGGCGGGCACGCCGCCCAGTGTGGTGGCAGGCTTGCTAACGCGCGACCGTGTAGTGTTGGAGTTGGGCGCCGGCGCTGGCGCGGTACTAGTGCTGGCGGTGGGCCCGACCGTAGGCCACTACGTGGCGTCGGACCAGGCGCACGTATTGAAGCTTATGAAGCACAATTTCTGTGCGAACGCGGTATCGCAGCGGTGGAGCAGCAGTACGTGTGAGAAGGACGTGGGGGCGGGGCCAGGGCCAGGGCCAGGGCCAGGGCCGCGGGCTCGGCGCGGGGCCAAGGCTCTGGTTCTGGTTCTGGCTCTGGTTCTGGCTCTGGCTCTGGCCGCAGTCGATTTCGTGGCGTTGGACTGGGAGGGCGCGGGCCCGGGCATGCGTGCGTTTGAGCAATTGACGGGGCGGCTCGCGCCAGACGTGATTTTCGCGTGCGACACCGTGTACAACAGCTACTTGATCCCGCCCTTTGTCGCATGCATGCAGCAGGCCATGGCCGTGCATACCGTGGCCGTGGTGGCGATGCAGCTCCGCGACGAGACCGTCACTGAGGAGTTTCTTGAGCACGCCTTGCACCAGGGCTTGCGCGTGCTGTGCGTCCGCGACGAGTACCTTTCGCCAGAGCTCATGGAAGGCTTTGCAGTGTACTGCTTCCGTAGGTAGCGCGCGTCCCAGGGCCAGGGCCAGGGCCAGGGTCAGGGCCAGGGCGCGCACTATCCTCCTTTACCCTGCCATACCTTCGTCCGCTCAGGCATAAATAGATATTAAAGAATTTACTTCCTAATTGCCGCTTGCCGCTTTCTACTGATGACGAGGTGTTGGATAGTTTTGGGCATGCTCAACGAGTCTTTGTTTCGGCGCTGCGGCAACACCTCGGGCCCAGTGGGGACCGGTCGATATATACTGCGTGTCTTTCTTCGCGGCCATCAATGGAATAAACGCGGCACCCCCAAACTCGGCACCTCTTCTCTTGTTTTTGGAAGCGCCCGCTGCGGCGGGGGAAAGTAGTTGAGAAAAATAGAAAGAAAAAAAAAAGAAAAATAGGGAGAAGGTGTAAGAGAGACAGAGAGACAGAGAGACAGAGAGAAAGGGAGAGACATGGGCGAGCTTTTTGTTGGAAGCATCCATACCAATACGCTCCATGGTGGGGCGCCACGCACGTGACCTATGCTCGGTCTTCTTACTACGCGTGCGTTCTCAACAACCACTCTTGGGCCTGTCCGTCCCCCCATCTGCCAGCTCGTTTCTGCCCCGTATCTAACTGAAGCATTTTTTTCTCAGAACCCTACCCCATAAATCAACATCAAAAACTCAAAATCAATATAAGTGATCCGGACCGACGCTAGCCTGGGCCACTCGACGCAACCTCAGGGTCCTTCCTCCCGCCACCCCGACCAGCGGTTTCTCCTCCTCTACAGTACGTGCTCTTCACTATGTCTGCCCTGACCTTTGACCAACATCCGCCCAAAAGGACTGGCACACGGACCCCCGCACAGAAACTAGCCGACAATCACAAAAACAAAAAGAAGCTCGCTCCCGGCACCAGGTCTACAGGGGCTACCAACAGCGGAAACCCATCGGGCCTGGCTGTGGCTTCCACCGGTGCCAGAAAGAGTGGCGGCGCGCCGTCAACCACTGCTACCGCGTCTAAACAAAAGAATCGCCAGGGCCATCTGCGCCCGGCCGACCGCACCCTCAGAAAGCAGAACGCCGCAAAGCCACACCGGCCTCACAACGCCTCCAGAAACACCCCGGCACGGACGCCGCCAAGCGCCTCGCCTGATACAGTCGTTTCAGATGCACGCAAATTCTCTGGCGCTGATGCCCACAACAAGCCAGTGTCCGTACTCGACATCCCAACGCCGGCACGGCATGTGCAGAAAAAGGGCCCCGCCCACGAGCTTATGTACTCGCCCAGGGCAATCGCTGCAGCGGGGACCCTCTTCAAGGACCCGGACCAGTACGGCTTTAGAAAGCCCCGCTTACCCGCAAACCCGCGGCCCGTGCCCCGCTACATGCTCGTACAGCCGAGGCTCCTTGCAGCGCCACCGTTCAAGCAACACCCGTGGGAAAAGGCAAACCAGGAGAAAATGCTCCAGATGGAGGCGGCCAATTCTGGTGCAGATTACCTGGGTCTTTATGAGGAGTTCCAGAAGATGCGCGAGACGGAACGCGCGTACATGGAAGCCCTGGGACTCGTCGACGCCGAAAACATCACCAAGGACTTGTCCGACGCTATATTCTTTCAGGGCACCTGTCTTGACATGTGCCCGACGTTCGAGCGCGTGCGCAGATCCCTAGAAAACAACGTTAAGGATCTAGAAAAGGACCCGGCCACCCAGCGCATTTCACGCCTGCGTGCCATCAAGGCCTTCTCCAGACCCGCGGCTGGCCAGCCTCCGCCCATGCCTTCAGACGTCCGCCCACCAAACGTGCTTCTCAAGACCCTTGACTATATCGTAGACAATGTGCTCCCGAGAATGCCCGAAACACACTCGTTTATCTGGGACCGCACCCGGTCAATCCGCCAGGACTTCGTCTACCAGAACTACTACGGACCTGAGGCCATCGACTGCAACGAACGCATCGTGCGCATCCATCTTCTCTCGCTTCACGTAATGGCAGGGAGTGGCTTAAAGTACTCCCAACAACAGGAGCTCGAGCAGCTCAACAAAGCATTGCAAACCCTCATGGAGATCTACCTGGACGTGCGGAATCACGGCGGCCAGTGTCCAAATGAGTCAGAGTTCCGAGCTTACCACTTGCTCAGTCACTTTAGAGACCCTGAATTGGAACGGGAAGTACAAACTTTGCCGGACACTATCTTTCACAGTACATATGTGCAACTCGCTCTCAAATTCCGTATGCTTATGTCTCAAAGTAACGTCGTCGAGAGAGGATATACAAACACAATTGGCGCCATGAACTTTTTTGTGCAGTTCTTCCGCTTAACTTTTGATCCCTCAACCCCCTCGCTTCTCGCATGCTTGTTGGAGACCCATTTCAATGAAATTCGCTTTTATGCGTTAAAGTCAATGTCCAGGGCGTATCACACCAAGGCAAAAGCATTCCTGGCGGAGGCTTTGCGTCAAATGCTTGGTTTTAACTTGCTTGGAGAACTTGAGGATTTTGTTGCTTACTATGACATTGACACGTTCGAGGAAAACGGTGAGCTACATGTCGATCTTTGCAATAAGCAGAAACTAGAGCTGCAATATAAACTCAATTCCTTAAGTGATAAACCCCGAAGACTGCCCGCATATTCCCCGCAGATTGACTTACAGCTCCGTCAACAATCTTCTAAAGCCTTAGTCAACAGTGGCCACTCAAACACAGATCTTCAGATGGACAAGGCTAAGATAGATGAGATGCTCCATAATATTGCCGCCCAGCAAATTTCTGCGCAACAAGGAGCAAAAATTGATATTAATAAATCGTCAATGGCGAAGACAGAATCAGGTATATCACCGGCGAAAACATTTCTTCCACAAGCTATGTCCAACTCAATCAAACAGTTGGCTTCTGCCCAACCAACACCCATAGGGTCATTCAGTCTCTCAGATTACATTAAGAGCCAGACTGTTGCTGGCTCTACTCAAAGTGGGTTTGGGCAAGCTTCAGGTTTACTGAATGTCAGTGCATTTGGTGTCACCACAAAAACAATACCATTAGAACAGAAAGCTCTGGTATTTGGACAGCCCTCAAAAGCAAAAACTATGGATCAGAAAGGCGAAGAGAAACACGTGCAATTTACACAACCGATTAAGATTCAATCAGCAGCAACTTCATTATCGCCTTTTGGTGCTCGAGAAATGCAGGCCGGCGACACTATTGCTTCGGGTGACTCACAGGGAACTTTGGTAGAAAAACAGGAAACATTTATTAAATTTGACAAAAAAAAGAAAGAAAAAACGGAGGTCAAAAACGATACTCCAGAAAACAAAAACGTTTTCAACTCCAGCAGTACTGGTATCAATGAACACACGTCAAGAAACATGACTGAAACACAACAAGAACCGGTACTTTCGGTCTCGACAAAACCAAAGTATCTCAAAGATCATATGTATTTTGAAAATGCGATCAACTTAGTGTACAATGATATTCTAAAATTCGCAATGGAAGCACAACTTCGTCAAATCACCACGCAGGCTATACAGAATCAACGCCGAATGTGTGACAGACAGAAACTCGTCTCTGTCTTTGCAGAAGAGCTATATTCTGCATTTATTGCTGAGCAAACTTATCATGCTATTTTGAAGAGTATGGCAGATACTTTTTATGCAAAGAACTTGAAGAAGAAAACAATACTCAAGATTCAGAATACTGGGAGACGTCTTTATAAGGAACAAGAGGAAAGGCGGGAAAGGAAAAGTGAGATTGAATCTTTCTCTTTCAAGACACCTATTCTCAAACGAAGAACCAATGATATATGCAATGAGACTGTTGTTTCAAAGCGGAGAATGAATTCAAGATTTGCGCGAATGGATACTAGCTTTGAGCACATGAATGAGAAACAAGAGCAGCTTCAACATCTTTGGGAGCCGATTGATCTTGGGAGATTTGTTGAGTTTTGCTCAAAAGATGTGAAAACAAGATCTGATAAGGTATCCGTCGCATTGAATTGTGTTGTAATCGTGGAAAACTGGAATTCACCATATTCAAAATGGCTCAATACTAAACTCTCATTAAAAGTGAGCTCAGATAAGACCCAATATATTCATGAGGTCGAAGCAGGGGGCATAAAAGTTGCTTTTCGCAGTCTTCCTAAAGCACACTTCGTCAACGAAAAGTCGTTCTGCGATACGCCGTTCCTCATATTCGAATGCGGACTCTTAGAAAACGAGCAAGTCACTAAGCATCAAACGCTTTCAAACAAACTCAAGAGAGACGGTGCAATTTTATCAAAAATCACTCAACTCTGTGATCGGTATTCATTTTACCGGGTTCATGTACTCGTTATCATGTGGGATATCACGAATAGTGGCATGCTGCGTGAGAAACAGAGAGAGCTTCTAGGGATCAAAAAGCTTTTGGGTACTACAAAGTCGGTTCAAAACATATTTGTTTGTGATATGTCAGCTCAATCGGCAAATGTCACTAGTGATTTACAAAATTCGCTTTATACTATGGGCGAGAAGTTTGTAGGTCAACTCACCAAACGAGGTTTTCAAAAACGAGCTGCGATGAAGTCAAAACTTGAGATGACGACCCCGATTACACATGATCCGGCTTTAGAAGCCCAAGAGGCTAAGGTAGCCGCAATGTCTCTTGAGGCCAAGGAAGCAGAAATCTTGAAGAAAGCCAAAGATTTACAAAAGAGGAAGTACCTATCAGTGCATGCCACGGCAAATAGAAGCGGCGACTTGACCAATATTTCTGGTGTTTTTGGGGCATCAAACGGTACTTTAGTCAACCACACGTTGATGAATTACAATAACTCTCTTTTGGGAAACAATACTTACTTACTTGCGCGCGACGCATCTTTTTTTAAGTCGTTTGCTAATGGCAGCGTGATTGAGGAAAGTACTCCGCAAGGCTCTCCTGGACCTAAGACTAGAGCAGGCTCCACGGTTCCAGCATTTCCCAAAAAAGTGCAGGAGCTTCGTGACATCACAGCATCCATCAAGGCGCGATATAAATCATAATAGAGAAGGCGAAATCTCGCCACATGCGCCAAAGAAATTATTATCGCCATGTTAATAAGCATTTCGCGCTGAAATCGAATCACATGAGCAAGTGGTTTGAGGGGTGAGAATGAGTCGGTGTTTGCAACAGCGATAGCAAAGTCAACACCGAATGCAAGGACCACTACGTCAACGTTGAAATATCGGATCACCGCCATCGGAAATCCCGATTATCGTATCAGTCTTATTTATTCAGAAAAGTGCAAGCGCCGCCACGTCACAAGGTACTGCACACCTGATGGCACGGATACTGCATGTGCCGCGCAACGGGGTCTGCCTGACAAGCCGCCACATTCGAAATGTGCGGGCGTCCATACAACGTAGAACCGGAAAACCACACGCCATGGATTTGATCAAAGAGTTTTCAAAGAACATCAACTTGTACGAGGTGAAGGCAAACATCCGCAAGGCACAAAATGGTATGTGATAGTATGGGCGCAGAATTCCCATCTGGGAGGAACCAGTTGATTCATTCCCATGAGCATCGCCCAGTAGGCATTCTACCCACGGAAAAACCACCGGCGTAAGCCGAAAAAAATAGCAATCAACAAATCGTATATCATGGACAGGGCTTCCACATAGATATGACTTTTGATTTGCTTTTGCCGTGAACCAGTGGACATGGGTGTGTTTATCCATGACTTACCCGCCAGGGCCCACACTTCCATTCCTAGAATATCAAATAGATGCATCTAGCCAGCCGTATCACTCACAATATACTAACGTTTTTCTAGTTGCCTTAAACTTGTCTGAAATGGAATCGAAAGTCCGAGAGGCTACCAACAACGAGCCTTGGGGTGCTAAAACTTCACTCATGGCTCAGATTGCCGCTGGAACTTACAACTACAGAGAACGCGAGGAGATCCTCAGCTTTATTTTCCGCAGATTCACGGAAAAGGCGGCAAACGAATGGAGACAGATCTACAAGTCCTTGCAATTGGTAGACTATCTTATCAAAAATGGGCTGGAGCGAATCATCGACGACATCCGCGCGAATATCTCGCTCATCCAGATGTTGAAGTCATTTCATTACATCGACTCCAAGGGCCGGGACCAGGGTATCAACGTCCGTAATCGTTCCAAGAACCTTATCTTGTTGTTGAATGATGATGCCATGATTCGCCAGGAGAGAAAGAAAGCTCGTGCCAATGCTAAGAAGTTTGGCGGTGTTTCATCGGCAGCGTTTGGCGGCGCGTCGTCCATTGCCACAGGTGACGGTTTTGGTGGCGACGATGACTTCACGAACCGCGTCTATGGTGATGGCGGTGTATACGGTGCCCGTTATGACGACCCTGCGTCCGCTTACAACAACGGTGCCACTGGTGGTGACAATAACTTCGAGGAGTACAATGTGGAGCCTAGCCGCGGATCACATTCCTCGAAGCCAACCACGAGCTCGTCAAAAGTGCACGCTGGACAAGCCGGCTCCGCACTGCCTACTAAGAAAAAGCAGCAGGCACCAACACAGGACTTGTTGGGCGACTTGATGGACTTTGGCGGCCCGGAGACTTCTACCTCCGGCGTCGTTTCAAACACAACAACTACTATCTCTGCCTCCCCTGCCGAGGACGACGAGGATGACTTCGATGACTTTCAGAGCGCCCCCTCGATGTCGGGGAATGCGATCAATGGTGTCACAAACAACTTGGCGAGCTTATACGTATCACAACCGGCAGCGGCGCCTCAGTTTAACCAGTCCCAGGATACACAGGCTAACTACCACGTCAACTACGGCGGTGCGGGCGGGGCTAGCGCTGCTACTACGGGGCCAGCAAAGCCTTCCAATGATGCATTCTCATCGTTGTTTTCGAGCGCAAAAGTTAAAACTGGCGGTGCGCAAAAAACAAAGCCTGCGGCGGCTCTCAGCAACAGTTTCCTAACTGACCACTCCGCGGCCAACATGGACACTAGCCACACGACAACCACGCAGGCGAAGAAGCAGGGTTCGGGGTTGAATGCCGAGGAGGTTGACTTGCTAAGCTTTTGAGGCAGGGGTAGAATGAGACATTGAGGAGAGCAAACATGGAAGCACAGATGGGATTCTGGTATGCGCCAGTCGTCACCTCGGGATATGTTCCACCTTCATTTTTGTCTGTGTTAGATCACACACACACACACTCACAAAAGAGTCAATTCTACAGCCAACCAGAATCATAGAAACCCATAATTGGTATGCGATTTATTCGAACGCAGTGGCTTGGCCGAGTACATAGGAATATGCTGTGTATTTATAAAGCTTGGGTATCGAGCGGATCCTGGACCCAGCCGGGTGCGGTTTCTGGGGCCTGCGCGAATTATTGCATGGGCAGAATATGCCAGAATGCGGCTTTGGATCGAGGACAAGGGAGCGAGCGAGCCGGAGCGAAAGAGGCAGAAAAGGCGAAAAAAAACACGGACAGTAGTACATTCATCTAAGCCCCGCACCATCAGAAATGTTCAGAAACACCGTCAGATCTTTTTCCAGCACTACCAGAGCCCTTGGAACTAAGGTGTTCATGACACCCTCTATTGGGGGCGTGAAGCAGAACCCCATCAAGTTCGAGTTGTTCGACGAGGTTGTGCCAAAAACCGCCGAGAACTTCAGAGCGTTATGTACCGGCGAGAAAGGGTTCGGTTACGCCAAGTCTGGGTTCCACAGAGTGATTCCCCAGTTCATGTTGCAGGGTGGTGACTTTACAAGACACAACGGAACCGGTGGCAAGTCGATTTACGGCGAGAAGTTTGCGGACGAGAACTTCTCGAAGAAGCACAACAAGCCTGGCTTGTTGTCGATGGCCAATGCTGGCCCCAACACGAATGGGTCGCAATTTTTTATCACCACTGTGCCATGCCCGTGGTTGGACGGTGCACATGTGGTGTTTGGAGAGGTCATTGAGGGCATGGATGTCGTTGAGAAAATCGAAGCTCAGGGCTCTCTGAGCGGTGCGCTCAGAAGCAAGGTTATCATCGAGGAATGTGGTGAATTGACCGAGTAAATGTAGCAGCTTTCGCAGGCAGATCTAAAGCCAATAGACTAGCGCAATAAACACTTAGATCAACCCAATCAGCGTAGATATGAGAAAAGGTAGGACGGAAGGAAGAAAGAAAAAAGGAAAAAAAAACAAAAACGAGATATAGATAGACCTTACCTTCCCATTTAGCGTGCTTGACCCAATCCCCCTAGTTTCTAGAGAAGGAGCAGTAATGGCGACACTGGTCACCACATATAGAATGCGGATTCCACGTCTCACCCCTCTCAAACACACAAGTCTACAAGCGGTAAATCCGGCCAAGCAGGCGGAAAACAACCACGCAGCACGGCAGCGTAGCCAGTGATATGCATTGCAGGGGGCGTACACACGAGGAGCGTATCTATAAAAAAACCTAGATGCCGATCTTCTCGTCGCGGGCGGGCTGGGGCACCAAGTCCAGGGGCATTTTCTTCTTCAAGGAGGCTAACTTGTCGTAGTCGCCGGCCAAGATACGTGCAATCACCAAGTCATCCCTGTCGCTGAGCTCTCTCTCAGACTTGCCCTCGTTGGATAAGAATTGCTTGGCCTTCTCGGTATCGCCGTGGAAGTACTCCTCCATGGCTCTCAAGCGCAACTCACGCTGAGCCCACTCAGGACCCTCCTCGGCACGCTTCTGCATCTGCGCCGTGTATTTGGTGTACACCATGTACACGAGCACCGGTAAGATGATGTAGAAGTAGGGCAACTCCCAGCCCTCGGCCTTCTCGGTCTCGCGCACGACGCGCCATTTTAGCTCGCCAGTCGTCTCGTCCTTGTACGGGATCTTGTCGATAACCTTTCCGGCGTTCTTGCCGACAAACTGGAAGTTATTCAAGTCCTGCGTGTTGTCCTTGAACAATTCCAACTGTTCCTTGGGAATCCCCGGGAGAATAAAGTTCCACACCGAGTAGTTTCTGCGGTAAAAGAGGTTCTGTAACTCGGCAATCGTCTTGAATTCGCTGTCGGAGGGCACGCGGGGCGTGCCGTCGGGCTGCGTGTAGATTCTGCTGATGGAGGGCAAGGTGTCTAACTTCGCCCTGATGTCCTGCTCGAGCGCGTAGTTGAACTTGCCTGGCTTGTACTTGAACAAGCTGCCGAAGGGCACGCTGAATGTAAATCTGGGCATGACTTTGCGGGGGCGGGGCCAGGGCTGAATGTGGTGTGGCGTGCCGTTATGTCTAGCTCAAATGGGTGTTCCTGACCGGCCGCATGGGTTTTAACATAGTTTTCATTGGTTGCACCATGATCCTGCATGATGCGCGCGGTGTTCGCGCTGGAGTGGTGCCGGTTTTTCAACATGACCCCGATGGAGGTACGGGTGTTTTGTAAGTTCATTCCGGCGACTACCAATCTTTGGCTATAGTTGTTCTTTCTCTTGTCTTCTATCGGTGGCTTAGTGTCCATGTTTTTATTCAGAAACAAATGCATACCCTTCAGAGAAAAAGCCTCCATAAGAGAATGCAGGCATGCATGCATATATATATATATATATATATGTATAAATAAAGAGGGCGTTGGAATGTAATGTAATTATATCTTTAGCCAAAGGACTGCGTATAACATACACAGCGTCATTATCATGAATACTCGAATAGTGTTTCTACGAGAAAATACTTTAGTACCGGAAGGGTCATGCACCGCTCCTTGATGAATTTGCTTATACGGTGCTGGATTCGAATGGTTCGTGCAAGTCGAAAAAAATACACAGACACAGTAGTAAGTTGTGTCAAATTAATGTTGCATCAAGGCAAGTAGTATGGGTGTATCAATACTCCAGTTGAGAGACAGAAAACAAGGAACCTGGCCATAGAACTAAAGTAAATGCTCAGCGTCATACCGAATAGAAAAAAAATATGCAGTGTGAGTGATACGGGTATGTTCCCTGGTATCTTCCAACACTGAAATTGTCTGATATCCTCAGACACCTTGGCTCTTCATGCAAAGGCCTTGAGTAAATAACATACACGGCACCTCAGTCCAGGCTCCCCAACGAAGGAGAATATTTCCAAAGATCCAGTCCCATTTGTTGGTGGTGGGGAGAATGCGTTTTTATGTATTTCTCTCCCTTCCTCTCTCTCTCTCTCCCTCTCTCTCCCTCTCTCTCTCCCTCTCTTCTCCTCTTTTTCTTGCGTGGAGATTGGATGCAAAATCGACATGGCGCTGGGACCTAGCTCGACTGTACTGCAGCCGTCTTGTCAACGGCCAGAATACAGAAAAAAGAGAAGGCACATGCTTAGTGTAGCCACTGGCATGGTTCCAATATGGCCATGCACATCTAAATGAGAGTGACAGGGCCACCTGGGCCCAGCCCATGACCAACAAGCCAACCATCCATCTCGATGAACGAGTTCTGCGGGGCAAAGCTGAAAGACCTACCAAGAATAAAGGCACTGCCAGCGGAGCCTAAGCGGCCTTTGTAGACCCGAAACCCTCGAAGCCCATAAGCCTCCCGACATCGGTGGGAGCCGTCTCTTCGGCAGTGGCGGCGGTCTTGCGTTTCCGCTTCGCCTGGCGCTTGGTGGCCTTGCGCCGCTCAAACTGGAGCCGCCGCTCAACTCTTTGCTGCAAGCTCAAGGCTTCGTGACCGGGCGTCTCGGCTGCCTTCTTACGAAGCAGGCTTTTCACGAGGTCCTCGATGGTTGCGATGACTTGGCCCACAGACGCTCGCTTGACGCCGTTATCAAGGTCTGCACCCACATTTAAGTCAGCTCCCAGCACCCGTGCCACGCCGCGCACGTGCTGAGGCGAGTTGAAGTGGTCGACGAGGGCCAACGTGTCTCGAAAGGATATGTCGCACGTCGGGCACGTGAACCCAAATCGCTTATTTTTGCCGTATACCAGCGATGTGGCGCTGGTCAGCCCGAGAAGGGTATGCTTGCTCACCGAACCTACGGCCATGCCTAAGACGTCTGCCCGATGTTCGAGGAAGTCTTGCTGTTTGAGCTTCCGGACCCAGGCCTCGTCTGGGACCGGCGAAAGCGCCGTATTGTTTCTGCGCCTGGCCTCCGCCTCATACGCATCCACGTCCCATTTCTTGCGCCCGTACTGGTCAGTAGAAATTTTGTCACTCATTTCAAAAGAAAAGCAGTGTGGCCTAGGGGCTAGCGAGGGGACAGGGCGTTACTTTATTTGCGAAGGTCACTGGTGACGCGCGATGGCAGCTGGGTATGGAGGTGTTGCAAGTCGCGGGAACAATATCAGTTTTTTAATGATTTTTTTTGAGTTTTTTTTGTGAGTTTTTTCTTTTGGAAAAGAATGCTTGTTTGCCATAGAATAGAGTTTCTTTGTGTGGGGGATCAATGCACAATTATCTCTCTGATTCGAAGAGAAGGGGGAGACTGGTGAGCATCTGTTTGCATAGGTCCGTAGGGGCGCATGAGGTCGGACGATGACGTCTTTATTATCTTTTCATGAGTGTATTTGCAAAAAAAATATGGTAAATGGATGGGGACTCATGTACATTTCTTTGTCGGATTGAAACCAGTAGATATATGGTGGTATTGGCCGTAATATACGCCTTGAACATGCTCCCATAATCTGGGGCTTATTAGTGAATATATTTGTATGTCTTAGTATCTGGCCGTATATTTCACAGCAACACGTGTCTTGAAATTATATCTCTTACTTGAAAATTAATTTGTAGTATACATCTAATAGTATACATCTATTGAGATAATTTACTACTACATATCTATTAACACATATCTTGTATATTTCTTATCAGCCCATTTCTTTTAAGTCCAAGTATTACAAGTTTCTCCTCCATTACTGTATATCATCTAAAAAAACAGGTGCAGTATCGAGTTCCCAATTCCGTGTATGTCCCCAATACATAACTTCGTGAACAGTTGGAACTACTTCATTCGCAACGCGTACCAATATTCGCGAATAACGACCTAGGACCGCCTTTTTTGCAAGTCTTGTCAGGAATTAAGTATTTATATAATTTACGTTTTCGGCTTTCTCTTAGTAGTGCAATCACTTCACCATACTGGAATTATCCCAATATTTCTTCACAGCACCAAGTACGAGTACCTCCTCCCACACAACTTGGCTTGGGTCATTTTCATATATTTATCGTGGATTGGACGGAACCGTGTAGATCGACAGAGTCTGAACCTAGGACAGTTTTGCACAAGGATCTCTTCGCCCTCTTAAAAAAGAATATACAAATCCAGCCACATATTTCAATTTTTCGGATGCCACACCCTATAGGCTAGCCGATATGGACATTATAAGCATGATGAAGGCGAAAGATGCCAAGACGCATCCCCAAAATACCAGCAAGCACACTATCCAGGTGTCAGCAGAACCAAGCATATCTGCGCAGGGGCCTGAATGCCTTGAGGTTATTCATGCTGTTGAAAGTAGAACTTCCGTGCCGCGATGGACTATCCATGGGTCACATATGGTGACCCGGCTTCCTCTGGTGCAGTCGTTCAAATGCTTCTACGGCAGCAAAGTAGAATCGGAATTCAGAAAGGTCTGCGTGATCGCCTTCGACATGGATGACACGTTGATCTGTACCAAATCTGGCATCAAGTTTGGCCGGGGCCCCTATGACTGGAAGTGGCGCAACGACCAAATCATCCCTGTGCTCAAAAGAAAAGTAGCTGACCAAGCCGTCGTCTTGGCGATCTTCACGAATCAGAGCTCTGTATCCGTGACAAATCTGACTGCGGCAAAGTCAAAGTCTTACAAGAACTTGGTCGTGAAGGTGGAGCTCATTGCCGAAGCCCTCGGCAAAAGCATTGGACCGGTGCCGGTCCTATTTTTTGCTTCCACCGGCAGACCAAAAAAGGGCACATTTGGCCGAAGCTCTATGGAAACCCACCTCTGCCACAGAAAACCGGAAACAGGCATGTGGGCTGATTTAGAGCGGTACATAAAAAGATGCTTGGGTGCCCATTACTCAATCGATACCGAAATGAGTTACTTTGTGGGTGACGCTGCAGGGCGGGATGGTGACCACCTGGAGGTAGACAAGGAATTTGCTGCAAACACTGGTGTGTCTTTCATGGTCCCAGAGGACTATTTTGGTATCTAATTTCCAGATGGGTCTACATCGCGTTTCAGAGTATTTGGTGACTTTCAATGAGTATTTATATATATATATATATATATGCATAGTTTATGTGTATGTACAAGATATAACAAGAAGAGTCAAAATAATTATTGAAAGGGAGAGAGAGAGGAAGAATAAAGAAAACATAGTCTTTTTACGTCGACTTGTGTTTTCTTACCCAATTGGTTTTATAACCTACTGAGTCTCATGTCCTCAGTGCGACTTAAACTTGTTGAATGTGTCTTGAAGGTATGTTCATTCATGCCCTCTTCACTTTGCCGACAATATCGAAGTAGCCCACAACATTGTTGATTTGCCTGACGCTATTGGCATTCAAGTCGGTAGTCACGTTTTCATCGAAATCAGTAGATGCAACAAAACATGCTTGTACATCAGCGATATCGTTCTCGAATTTAATGGCCTCCTCTGTTGTCTGTGGGTAATTCATCAACACGATGTTGGTGTTGTATTGGCCACCAGTGGTGTTCATAAATAACTGAATTTCCTGTTTGACCAATGCAGTGATCAAACCTTTGGGTAACGATCTGCCTTGAGATCGTAAATCTTCGAGCAAATACGAGTAGCGACCTTGTTCGTCCAATTCCTTCTCAATTAATTGCTCAGGATGAATCACCTTCATATTCTTTCCTTCAGGAACCACATCTTTCAAGAGTTTCAAGATCTTGCTTTCGTCATGCGCGAAAGGAACCGCGTAGAAGCTATATTGGTCGTTTTTTTCTGCCGGCACTAGCTTTTGTCTTCTCTTTAAACCCGATTCCTTTTCGTACTGTTCAAACTCACGCTCGGAGAAAGATGTCCTTGGGGCCCTTTTTGTCATCTTTCCGGTCACGAAGTAGAGGAGTCCATACGAAAACATCACAACAGCAAACAAGTAACGGATTCGAGGCACTTTTTGTTTTTTTGTCGGGACCCGCTTAGAGTACAACCGGCGGACAAGAGCGGCATTGAATGTGGGGCCATGAGTGGCGTGTTGCATTATACTGGCATTTTGGCACCCTTGACGAACACCTAGCTTGAGAATGGGGAACATTTTTCTGTAATAATTTAAAGGCTGCAAGCGCTTTGCAAAAAAGGGGAAAACCTAACACGAATATCCAGAAAATAAGATTGGGAATAACCTTGTTCCTGCCGGAGTGAAAGTGAGTGACATTGGGGGCATTCTGGTCGTAGGTTTAGAGCGCACCTCACGTGACACACAGCGAGGCATGAAGAAAAAATGTATTGAAGTAGCTACCAAATTCTGAGACTTGGCAGACATTTTCAATCTTGACCAGAGTATACAGCTCAGTTCGCTCGCCTTTGAAGTAAAAGTATTCATTTGTGTATCAGCCGAAAAAATAGCGTGATGTCATTGGTCCATTTATCAAATCTCTGTGCTCATATGAAGAACTGCACTAACGTGAGGCTCTCCACGACTTCCGTGCCTTTCTCCAGGTTGCATTTGCAAGTTGCTCTAGGGTTATATAAGGAGGGATTTATTTCCTCGATCCATAAAGGCTCGACGTCGGGTCCGGACAAAGTGCCCGTGGATGTTACCCCCGATAATATCTCCACCCGCAGATTATGGTTGGGCTTGAAATATCGTAAGAACATGCCAGTCATCAGAGACATGTCTATGGTACTGAAACCAGGCAGAAGGGTCAACATGACCAGTACGGAAGTCAAGGCTTTGGCTTCTGGGCTTCCAGTGAGATTCGTGAAGCCCTTGCAGCCTGCGGAGGTGATGTTTTTGAGAACCCCAGATAAGCAGATTATGGAGATCCAAGAGGCGGCGAGGAAGGGATTTGCGGGCATGGTGTTGTGCCGTGTGAAGTAGAGAACCTTGTAAATAGAGAATGTATGGTTTTTTTGCGGAGATAAATAAGTGTTGTATGCGATTGGCCAGGTCTACATGGCGAAAAGGGGACATACAACAGAGATGGGCGTACCCGAAGGCAGAGACTCTTACTCAAGTTTTTTTTAAACATTTAGAATATTTTCTAAGATGACGTGTGCTCTAGGAAAATCATGAGCTATCACGGTATATGAAAAGGATTCAGGACTAAGAGCCAAACGTTTGGTTATTCATTTTATCATAACTATATTAATTCTGGGCAAGTTGTTCTACTTGGCATTACTATAATACACTTTCCCACAAACACCCAAATAAGCCGATTTTATAGTATGCGAAGCGTCAACATAACTATCATGTAAACAGAAGTAACGATAAAGTGGTTATTTTCTTGGCTCATTTTTTCCCGTGCCGTTGTAGATTTCGTAACAGGGATTGTCGACCTGAAATGCCTCCAAAAATCGGTTCGGCTGTCTCATTGCTTCAAAAAAGAAATCACATACACAGCCAAAAAAGTAGATCTTTGTCCCTATGAACCAGAAAAGATACTATGCCGTGGTCGTACTGAGCTTGTACCGTTTCAATTTCGTCTATATTAGAGTCCGAGAAGACTCTTGCCCGCATTCTTTTAAAAATCAAGTAAAATCATAGAACTAGTTGTCCGTCATTATATCCGGTCCAATCTCTCATGTCTACCTGCCATCCTTTCCACGCCATTACCCTTTCCTTGTAATCGCCAGCGTTCGCCACATTCTGGAAGTCCTCAATTAGAGGCTCAGCAGCCTTAGAAACAGCCGTATCAGGCAATGGGAAGACCTGTCTCTCATCGTGTTTAGTCTCCGGAGAAGTGGTGGTTTTTGATGGGCCCACCTGGTGCTTCTCGAGTCTATTTTCCAATTCAGTTACTCTATCTTTTAAGTCCAGATTCTCTAGCTTCAAATCCGCATTCTCGTCTTGGAGCGTTTTGATTTCTTTTTTTTGGAGCTCGATTGTCTCGTTCAACTCACTTACAAGTTTGGAATCAGCGGCGCTGAGATCACTCTGATTATTTGTCAAATCGTGAGGTCTATTCGAAAAGCAATCTATGGGTATTTTCAGGATATTGGGCCGCAGCAGACGAATCTCATTTTTTTTCTTTAACTCCTCAAATCTTTGCCGCGCTAATTTAATTCTTTCCTCTATCGACACCAGGGACAGAACCATTTTTTTCACTGTTTTGAAATTACTTTTGCCTGATGGTGTGGGGTATGTTGCGTGACATTGTCCAGTGTTGATAAAATATGGAGTGCATATAACCATATCTTCGAATGGCCGGCCGTAAACTTCGATGGCGAATTATGGAGAAGATGTTCGGCCAAGAGACTCCAAACCAAATCCCCCTAGTCTTTCAAGCTCAGGTTATGCTTTGGTGAGACCGTTGCTAATTTTTTTATCCTACGTGAGAAAGTGCTGGTTCTAAAAGACATGTTGCGGAAGGTCGAGGAACGAAATATAACAACGTCTTCGGAAACCGCCCTTAACCGAGTAGGTTAACTATAGTACTTCCCTTAAATGAAATTGAAACATATTCAAAAACAACCTAGGGCAATAATATAAAGGTAACCCATAGACGTGAACGAATTTATGAAAGTCCTTTCAAACCATACACCTGCATATCTCACCATAATACGGCGAGGATTTTGAAACTTACTAAGTATCCCAATGACTCTATAATCTTACAGTTAACTCCATTTCATCAAGTTGACGCATTATTATCAAATCAAAAAAGTCATTAAGAGGCACATGGATATCTAATAATGTCTGGGTATAGAACCATACCCTCAATCAACCTTGGTGGAAAGGTAAGAGTTTCCCAACCAAAATGAGCATCATTTGCCCGAGAAATTATTTTTAAAATGTCCCCACAAGAGTAGATGGCATTGAGAAAAAAATATTTTACACGGAATAACTGTCGAGGCTAGTGCACTTTTTGTGATCGCTTCTGCAAAATCTCTACGAACTCCTCCGATCGAAAAGACAGTGTTTCGACCTTATTCCCGGAATGTCGGGCTGTATGAGTGCTAAGCCTCAAAAGAATATAATCCTAAATTTTCAAAATTTGCCCAATACAAAACAAAAAAGAGAAGACCTAATAGGTGGGACTGTTACAAGCGTGACCCTCTGCAGGTCCAACAAACTTGAGGTTTTTCGAAAGTTGCTTCTACCCATATCTATCTGTTACAATGAATGTTATTTATGGAAAGATGGGTGGCTAGAAATGAAAAGTATGAAAAACTCAGTTTGGGATACTTTTGAATTCATAAACCAAAACCTGACAGAGACTGGCGACAGAAGATGATCTAGGAACACCTTTGGTCCCGATCTTTCACAATTATTATTTTATGTGGTTTATGTGATCCCAGTACACATAAGAAGCCGGTTAGTTAAAGACACCTTAAAAGCTCTTTCATATTTGTCAGTATCAGTATTTTGGATGAGGCCTAAAGCTTCAAAGAACATGATACTGGAAATTAAGGGCACCAATCCCCAGTGGTCCATTTCGCAAGAGAGATGGGCTGGAATCCAATTGATAGTTATTGAATAGAGGCTGTAAACTAACGACTTGAGAGGAAATCCGTCGATAAACTATATATATCGTCCCATTTTTGTAGTTATGGTCAAGATGGACAAAAACCTGAATGCCCCAACAGACCACACCCTTGCATTACGAGCTTTCACGCATATATGATACTGCATATACAACAGTTATACAGTATGACTGCCTCTATTCCTGTCGCTTATACTACCTGAGAAACTCCTTGAATATTACCAGGTAACGAGCGTTTATTTGCAATCCGTAAAACAATCCTTACCTAAGATTGTCCAATATCCTCTCATAAATTTCTGAGGTCCAGGCAAGCCCCTTACCTATGACAATCTTCGTCGAAGGACACACAGAGTCTTGCGTCAGTTCGTCAATTGTTTGAAAGGTTAGAGCCGCGATAAGTGGTATGGTGGAAGACCATGTATGAAGTGGGTATGAAACGCTTTGGTTCTGAAGGAAACAACAATGAAACTAGTTTTTTTATGCTGATACAAACTGAAGTAGCCTCGTCATGGTGCATCGAGATTATGCAAAAAAGCCCTCCTTGCACATTTCGATATACTTTAGATGTGTGTCGAAAACACGCTGTTTGGAAGGGAAACTGCGTGCAGATCCAAATCAAATGGGTACTCACCAGTGCGGATTTGTTACCAAAGCCGTAACCTTCCATAACCTTCAAGGTGTTTTTGATTTTTTTCTTCAAAGGCCCTTACTAACAGGCATTGAAGAAGGATGAAAACAAAAAAACAAAAATTAGAATGCAAAGAAAATATCAGCTCCTCCAATTGAGCACTGTGTCTTTCTGGATTCCTCTTTTATCGGCTCAAGTATATGTTTCTCTTCCATCCTGGGAAAGTTTGGCGGATTAAAACCTATTAACGGAGATGAGTATGGCCGAGGGTTCTTGGCCGTAGTACAGATAATCATCAAGTACAACGTGGTTATGCACGGCTTTTTAGAAGCCGCGCGATGCCCATCAATCATATCAGTCGCGGTGCAGTGCGCCCCACCTTGATAGTTATGTCAAAGAATGACGCGCCTATGAGGACAAGCGAATCAGATGCAGAATGGATAGAAATAAGGTTCGCCCTTCATCACATTGCCTATTCATTGCTGCACCTTGCACATACGGAAAGAATTGTGCATCCGAGGTTATATGGAAGCGAAAAAGCCCTTTTTTCTTTTCCCATGAATGGAAAATAATGTATAAGTACATGGGTATCCGCAGAATTGATGGACGATTTTGAAATTTATTAAAGAAACTCAACTTGTTCCAGTCACCATGTCAGAATTAATCGGAGAGATTGTGGAAGTGACCAAGAGGAACACCTGTTCCAACAGCAATGACTACAATGGTTTGATGGGTGTGAGAATCTCATCGGTGTTTGTCATTCTTGCCACCTCTGCCTTTGGTGCGTACTTCCCAATTTTGGCGTCAAGGTATTCATTTGTCAGAATGCCCAGTTCCGTGTTCTTCTTCTGTAAGTACTTTGGTTCAGGAGTCATTGTTGCCACAGCATTCATCCACTTGTT
Organism: Metschnikowia krissii; assembly: GCA_030561945.1. Lineage (NCBI taxonomy): Eukaryota > Fungi > Ascomycota > Pichiomycetes > Serinales > Metschnikowiaceae > Metschnikowia > Metschnikowia krissii. The sequence continues at coordinate 64,926 of JAKTYP010000087.1, forward strand.
GCAACCTGCCAACGAGAACTTGTCGGACGAGTGTTTGGGAGAGGGATGGCAGGTTTACCCATATGCGTTTGCCATTATGCTTGTGACGTTGTTCATTTTGTTTCTCTCGGAGCTTCTCGTATTCAGACTTGTGGACAAGAAACTTGACGGTATTGCTGATGGAGGTCACTCCCACTCTCACTTTGGTGACGAAAGCGCGTACTTGACGAAAAAGCACGTCGATATGGATGAGGACACAACCAGTGAAGTTGCCAACGCCGCGGAACCCAACACTGCCGAAACCGACGCTGTAAATGATGATAGTACGACAGAGGCCAAAACCACATCTCCATACCCTAAGCATTTTAACCATGCTGACGTGCACCAGGACTTGGAGGTTGTAGGCACGCCCATGGACAAGAAAGAAAAGGAGCAGTACTTTGGCCAGTTGGTGGCGGTCTTTGTTCTTGAGTTTGGTGTCATCTTCCACTCGGTATTTATCGGGTTGACCTTGGCTGTGTCAGGCCTGGAGTTTAAGACGTTGTACGTTGTCATTGTTTTCCACCAGATGTTTGAGGGCTTGGGTTTGGGCTCCCGGATTGCTTCTACTCCATGGCCTAAGGATAAGAGATGGACTCCCTGGATGTTGGCGCTCGGTTATGCTTTGACCACGCCTGTTTCCATTGCTATCGGTTTAGGTGTCAGAGAGACATACCCACCTGAGTCTGCACGTGCATTGATTACCAACGGTGTGTTTGACTCCATCTCTGCCGGTATTTTGATTTACACCGGTCTTATTGAGTTGATGGCCCATGAGTTTTTGTTTTCGAATGAGTTCAAGGGCGAAAACGGAACCAAGCGCATGCTTTATGCGTACGCATGTATGTGCTTTGGCTGTGGTATCATGGCTTTGTTGGGTAGATGGGCTTAAGGCTGCTCTTTCCCGGGTTGTAGACATCTACTCTAAGCGTCGGGCTTCCACGCGTAAAAAAGGAAGCGCACTTTACACTCCATAATTTATTTAATATTACTTTTTAACTGGGTTTGTTTGTCCTGGCGCTGTTGTTGGTGATGGGTTGTGTCCATTAACTGACCACCTTACAGCACCTGTTTTTCTCGATTGTAGAGGTACCTGGAAGAACATACATATAAGGACATGCAAGAGTCAGAAGTCCAACCGGCAATGACTGTCTTGTTGATGCTGTTGGTTTAGTGACATGGTCTGTAGATGCTAATTACGTCTTTACTAACCCCATAGGACAGAATGGTAATTCCGCATGTTTTTGCGTCGGGTTACATGAAAACCCATCATATTTGTAATCGAAATCAAGACTGACGGGGCAGTCGAAGAGCCAATGGGGTCCTAGTAGAAAGGCCTCATGTGGCCTATGTGACGTGGAAATGGACTTGGTTCGAGACATTCCAGTCCTGTGTCTTCAAGCCGTATCACAAAGGGGCTTCCCTTTTCATATACATTTTTTTTTTTTCATTTTTGTATAAGACACCTTCAGAGTCAAGGTCATAACCATGTTGGGTCCGCAGATAGCGTAGCGGCGAACTTTTTGCACCGTTGAGTAAATCGGCATGACTCGGCACACAAACTAACGGGGAGGTGGAGAGACCCCGAAATATGGCCACCTAAGAAAAATCACCAGAAAAAAAGAAATTAACAGAAAAATAGAAAGACATTATTATTGGAACAAAAAAAAAAAAGAAGAAGAAAAAAAAAATCCCTCGCTTGCCAAACCAGTCATCATCGGCAAACGTTAGAAAAGCACTCAATATAAGCAACGCCAAGCTTTCTGCAGACCAGTTCTAGTGGTCTAGTTGGATGGTATAGGCTCAGCCACTATAACCTCGGGGGTCGCGCGAAATAACCTCGTACTCCTAGTGGTGCGAGCCCTGGCCTGCAATGGTCAGTAAGCTTTTTCGGAAGAAAGAGATATTCAGGATCGATTACCAATATAGATCATGAGTGAGTTGTGTTAAAAGCTCTATTTGACTTGGGCACGAAATGCTATTGTGTGCCTATCAAAATGCACCTGGTCTATGTATCCGGCGTCTAGTGCATAGAATCACTTGAGCTAGCGAACAAGGGGCGCGAGAACATAATGCGACATGTGCGGTAATAGCCGCATCATTCCTCGAGGCGCTTTAACTATGAGGGTTTCTAATTACATGCCGTCACGTCGATGGGGTGAAAAATATGGCTCCGAGTCGGAGTAGTTACCTTGCCGTTGATCCATGTATAAAAGAAGCCCCTCTGGCACGTCTCCTTTCAGAGGAAGTTTGAAACGCCAAATATGTCACTTTCCCCCAGAATGTTCTTTGATGAGATTACAAAAAGAGAAAGCTGCGATGGCGAAGACAGCGGCGACGATGATTTGACGCTGATGGCTGTTCGCATCTCGTCAGTGTTTGTGGTGCTTGTGGGTTCGGGATTCGGAGTTTTCTTCCCGATCTTGGCGTCCCGCTACTCGTTTGTTCGTCTTCCTAGCTGCGTCTTTTTCTTCTGCAAGTACTTCGGGTCGGGCGTAATTATCGCCACGGCTTTTATTCATTTGCTTTTCGAGGCCAACGAGAATCTTGGAAGCGACTGTCTCAGCTCTGCATGGGGTGACTACCCATATGCCTTTGGAATCATGCTTGTTGCGTTGTTCGCCTTGTTTTTTGCAGACATTCTCACCTTCCGCTTTGTCCAAAGAAAGCTCGCCATACTGGAGGACCACACCCACTCGCATTTTGGTGACGAGACCGCGTATGTGAGCAAAGCGAACCACAATTCGGTGGAAACCACTGATCTTGGAAACGGTGCCGTCATTACGAGTGCACCGAAAGAGATCGACGAGGAAAAGAACTTGTACTTGGAAACACCTAGCGGCAAAGAGAATGACAACGGTCTGGTGAAGAGCGTCGAACTGCAAATGCTTGCTGAAAAATATGGCATTCTGTTTTCAGAAGGCCAGGACAACATCGAGAAGGAAACGCTGATCGCGTCTTCTGAATCTGGCGATAAAGAGCACTACTTTGGCCAATTGGTATCGATCTGCGTTCTTGAGTTTGGTGTGCTTTTCCATTCGGTCTTTGTAGGACTCACGTTGGGTATTACCACGAGCGAATTTATTACACTCTACATTGTCATTATTTTCCACCAGCTTTTTGAAGGCTTGGGTTTGGGGTCCCGGATTGCTACCATTGTCTGGCCAAAGAGTAAGGAGTGGATCCCCTGGGTTTTCGGAGCCGGCTTCACTTTTGTCACCCCCATTGGAATTGCTGTGGGGTTGGGCGTCAGTAAGACCTACGCCCCAAACTCTCCACGGGCGTTGATCACTAACGGAATATTCGACTCGATCTCTGCAGGAATTTTAATCTACAGTGGTGTCATTGAACTCATGGCACACGAATTTTTATTTTCTTCAGAGTTTAAGGGCCCAGGAAGCACAAAGCGCATGCTTACTGCCTTCGGCTGGATGTGCCTTGGCTGTGGATTGATGTCATTATTGGGAAAATGGGCGTAGGCTGGAAGCTTCTGAAAATTTGAAAATACGTTGTTGCTGGATAATGACTGGGGAATTATATAGAGAGCGTATCAGAATTTAAGATAGTCGGTGTTTATCTTGTACTTTCATGAATTGAACCAACCATGCAGAGTCTGTCCCAGATTGTCCCTATCCTAAGGATGCATCAATGAGTTCGAATGGTCTACCAATCGCAGCCGGAATCTACAGTGTTATTTTCATTTTCTGGACGTCGCTGCAGCGTTTTATTGACTTTGAGTTTTTTAATAAAACGCACTATCTAGCAGCGAGCTCAGACGGCCGCTATTAAAAAAAGTTCACTATCAGGCCAGAGAAGATCGCCCATTCCCAAAAAAAAAATACAACTCTTTATTTGTCCAAAAGAGAAAATAAAAACCAAAGTAACTTCGGGTTGAGAAAAGAACAACTACTCGCCAGAGTTATTAGTCCTATATTAAATACCTTATTAATGTGTGCTTAGCTTTCCATAGTTTGTAGTTTGCTCTAGGGTTGTAGAAGAAGCTTAGCTGAACGGCTATTGTTGGATATCATTTTTTTTTTTTGATTCTTCCGATTTTTAAAAATACTAGAATCCATTACCTGACCCTGTCTTGTAACGTTAGTTTGGCCCATCCTCAATACACGGATGGGGCTTTAGTTGAGGTGCCACGTATATTTCAAGCACCACGAGGCAAATTAGTTTTCCACACAATATCTTTCTTTTCCCAAGACCTCAAACAAGATATATTAAGTGCAAGCTTGGTTACTTCTGTTAAAACACATCCATCGGACAGATCCGACGACGGTCAATTTTCCTCTAACCATTTATGTGGTTTCAGCCACATTCGCGCACGAGGACCGTCATATACTTATTACCCATGTGCAATAGAACATAGCATTTGTAGAGATAAATTGGATCAGCGGTTTTTATGGTCAGATTTCATGATTTTGACGTTTTATTTCTAAAGTGGCGACTATATTCTTACATTCTTCCCAATACATTCAGATCTACCCTTGGCTGGCCCAATTGTTGCCCAACACTCAAGAATACCCCAGGCAACCCCATAGAGGGGCCTGTACATAGACGCATTTTCACCCGCAACCAGCAAAGTGAACATACGGTTTGGTCTCAGTCTTGTTGAAACGTCCCAACATACCACTCACTCCGTGGCAACATATCCTTCAAGTCCATATAGATTTTGAAGATTAACTCGGCAGCAATATAAATTTGCTTCCCATCACTTGAAATATTAAAGAACGTCGGTGAATTCGTTACCCATAGCGCTATCGTGCCAGGACCCCTCATATACGACCATGGCCCAAGTTTCTGCACCCTCTCCATCCACGGCCACGCCCAATGAATACATCGAGAGCTTATCTGAGGAACAAATAGAACACGACCAGAAAATAGGTTTGAAGGCGATTCGCCTTTTCTTGCAGAGCAAGGCGTCGTATGACGTATTGCCCGTCAGCTACCGTCTTATTGTGTTGGACACGTCTTTACTAGTGAAGAAGTCTTTGAACATCTTGCTTCAAAACAACGTGGTTAGTGCGCCGCTCTGGAACAATAAGACATCGCGGTTTGCAGGGCTCTTGACGCTGAGTGACTTTATCAATGTGATACAGTACTACTTCCAGTACCCGGAAAAGTTTGAGTTAGTGGACCAGTTGACTTTGGACGGACTCCGCGATGTAGAGAAGGCCCTTGGAGTCGACCAGATTGAGACTGGATACATTCATCCGTTTAAGTCGCTCTACGAGGCATGTGTGAAAATGTTGGAGCTGAAGGCCCGCCGTATTCCATTGATTGATGAGGACGAAAAGACACATAGAGAAATTGTTGTTTCCGTGTTGACACAGTACCGTATTCTCAAGTTTGTGGCCTTAAACTGTAAAGAAACCAAGATGTTGTTGAAGCCATTGAAAAATATTCCTGCTTTGCGTGAGCAGAAGCACATCTCGAAGGCCACCATGAAGACGCCTGTCATCGAGGTGATCCATCTTTTGACCAAAAACTCTGTTTCTTCGATTCCAATCGTCAATGAGCAGGACCGCTTGGTCAATGTGTATGAGGCGGTGGATGTATTGGCTCTAGTCAAAGGTGGCATGTACACAGACTTGGACTTGAGTGTGGGCGACGCACTTTTAAGAAGAGCAGAAGACTTTGAGGGCGTGCACACGTGCACACTAAACGATCGCTTAAGTACTATTATGGACACGATCCGCAAGTCCAGACTACACAGACTCTTTGTCGTGGACGACGAGGGCCGGGTGCTCAATGTCATCACATTGAGTGATATCTTGAACTATATCCTCACAGGCGAGAGCTGAGCCATCCAGAAAGGGTCTCTGAAGACTTGTGTTATACGTATAGAAGATAAAGAGAGAATCTTAGGCAAGCTGTACATTGAGAGTGTCTTGTTGGTTCCGAAACCCAATCCGAACCGTTGCTCATAAGATACAACGCGCTCAAAGAGATGTAGTCTTTTGAACGCACATTGAAAATGGCCAGTGCTTTCTTATCAAACAAGCAGTGTCGTGGGTTGGCGAGAAACGTTTCGTTATTTTTTTTCAACGAAAGACCTTGTGTTTTCGATGGGCGACTATGCACTGATTTGAATCATGGCACTGATTTTCCGAATACCTACTCTGAGGATGATATGAATAAATTGATTGTTATGGTTAGGTCGGCGGAACCCAAATGAAGAAAAAGAAAGCCGCTTGGAAAGTATTAGTTGCGTTGACTGCAACATTGGTGTATTGCAAGCGCAGATCGATATTAGATCATGACACAGCTTTTACATCTGCGACTACTAGCACGGGATAGTTCAGGCTTGACAAGCCTTTACAAATCTTTAGCAATGGGTACATCGGGGACCTAACCAATGCCTTTCTTGATACGGATGGGCTTTCTGAAAAGAAAGCCTTTTTTTCAGGAAAGACGTAGTGTGAAATCGTTTGGCGGAACGAAGAGACTAATGTTTTTCAAACATGGTTGGTATACTCTTCCCAGGTAAAAGCGGAGTCAGCCGAGCCCATGGGGTCTTCAGACCAAGAGTCTACCACACCCAAGAAACGCCCCCCCGCCCCCTCTCCCCTCTCTTTCCCAACCCAGAGGAAAACGGTCGCAAACCTTCTCAGTACCATATTTCAAAACAGTGTATGAAAGCCTTGATTAGCACAATTAGGATTGCATACGCTGAAGACGCTCTACATATGCTACGCCAGCAAAGGCGCACGCCCACCGTGAAGGGTTCCCACGGACTTGAGTTGCTAGAGGAGATAAATGGAGTTGCGAGTCTCCACACCTCCTACGGAAGCGGGTCTTTCCCCGAAAATAGGGAAAAAGTTAGTGGACAACGATTTCACCCGCCGCACAGAAAAACGCAATGTTTATCCCCAGAACCTGGCCGCAATTGAATCAACGTACCTTTGTCGCGCCCGTTACCAACTAATAGGTGCAACATGCGAAGTGCCGCTGCAGACAGAAGGATTAAAGAGCCTTTTTTTTTCTATTTCCCTGCCTCTCGGAATGCCACAAGACTGAAATGCCTGTGGGAGGCTCGTTTCTATCTACCCAGACTCAATTTTTTTTTTTGCTTTTGATGTTAAAGAATCACCTCCTCAAACATCATGCTGTGGGGAACGAGTGGCCCTAATATATTGGTTTAAATGAACCTGCGCTGGACGTGCGACTATGTGCCGCCTGCCCTCGCGCGCCTCCAGAGGCGGCATCCTGGAAGCACCCGCAGTATTGGTGGAGGCAAAAGTATATTGCGTATGAGGATTTGTTGGGTATAATAAACCACCACCGCCTACGGGACTGCAAGCCAATCCACAACCAAAGAAAAGAACAGAAAAGAACAGAAAAGAAAGAATAATGAACCAAAAGAAGGATCACCGCGTGGAATTTTCTACGTAATTCGTGGTTCTTTTTTTTTTCATGGCCGCTGGCTAGCTGTTCGGATTAAAACACTAAAAAACATAACCATGCCCATTGCGCAGTGCCCATACCTATTGGCATGCGAAACCGCACTCATGCCACGCCACGCCAGGCTTCACCTCATGCTTGTCTCAGGCTCCGGCTCCGGCTACTGCTCAATCTCACCCCATCTCAATCTTACCCCATTTCATTCTCACCCCATTTCATTCTTACCCCATTTCATTCCTCCTCATATCAATCGAGTTCATTTTGCACTTCAATTTTTTTTTTTCCAAACGGCTAGCAAGCCCTCCCATGCACCACATGTCCAGCGGCTGTTTCCGGCCGTGAGATTTCTCTAGTAGATTTCGGAACCAGTGCCCCATTCGGGGTGTGCTCGCGAGGCCACTCCGTAACGAGCAAGACTTTGCGCACCGGTGATTACTCAGCCTAGGGCACGAGGCGACACTGTGGAGCGTATGCCTGCATAGGAGGGCGCGCTCCGAAGCCGATGCGAAAACCGAACCGGCCCTAAATTATGGCGGGCCATCACTCTCTGAGCAATTTCTAGTGAATTATCCAGTTGAAGTTTTTCGTGCTCACGGCCTGACCACTCATAGACCGCACCGGCTGTCCAGACGACTGTCTTTCTTCCCGCGGCGCATCCACCCCTGGTTCCCGTTTCCGCGAGCCCGTCCTCTCTTCAGAGAGCCATAATCCGGGCTCGCTTATCTAAGCACGATTAGAACCTGCCGCTACATATACATATCAGTCCAGGGCCCACCGACTCCACATACTTTGGCCGTGCAACGACCAACTTTTCTTTTTCTTTTGATTAAAAAAAAAAACTACAACACTCTTTCAAATTACTACGTTGCCCCGCCGTTGCTCATTATCTGAAAAAGAAAAGTCGAAAAGCAACCCCACGAAGAAATCTGAACGAGTGCTTGAACGACGTACAAGAAGTGAAAAAAGTGGAAAAAAAGATAAAAGAAGTGCAAGAAGTGTAACGAAACTCTGGAGAATCTCCTGAAGCAAAGAACCTACAAGGTTACGCCCAACCTACTCACAGACGCCAGCCCAAAAACACCAGCCCCGCACTCCCAGATGCACCCCAAACCAGCAATGTATCCTGAGGAACCTTTGACTGCGGACGACACACGGTACCTCCTGTGGCACGAGAAGCTCGACCTTCCGCAAGTCACGGTGCGGGCCACGCTCGTGGGGCTTGTGATCGGAAGCGCTGTGCTCATCTCGAACTTCCAGTTCGGCCTCCAAACCGGCTGGGTGCTGATGATGTCGCTACCCTCGGCATTGCTTGGGTTCGCCATGTTCAAGATGCTGCCCATGGCAGCAACGTTCACAGATGTTGAGAACGTGTACATCCAAAGCGTGGCAGTGGCAGTGGGCACCGGGCCCTTGGCTTACGGCCTTGTGGGCATCGTGCCCGCAATCGAGAAGTTCTTAACGCCCTCCGAAAGCGGCACCGGCGCGCCCGTTACACTTTCGCTCGCGCAGCTAGTGATTTGGCTGGCCGGGCTCGCGTTTTTCGGCGTGTTTTTCGCCGTCACACTCCGAAAGCAGGTCATCGTCACCGAAAAGCTCCCGTTCCCATCGGGCCTGGCCACCGCCACGCTCATCTCCGTGCTCCACGGTACCAGTATGTACGATGAGAAGACCGAGCGTGCTCGCAGCACACAAACCCCGGACGCCGTGTCAGTATGTGGGTCCGAGTGCTCGGCAGAGAGCTACCAATGTGGCGGCGTCATTCGGCCTCTGGACTCCAACGGCTTGAAGCATCTCCAGGTTGAGCTCGCGTACCGCCTGAACATCCGCTCTCTCTGCGTAACGTTTGCCGTTCTGGCCACCTACACTATCGCATCTTACTTTGTCCCGTGGGTTAAGCTGCTTCCAGTGTTGGGCAACACCATGTCGAGCGTGTACCAGTGGAACGTACAGCTCTCACCCGCATACATTGGTCAAGGCATCATAATGGGCCTCCCGTCCGTGCTGTACATGATGTTCGGCGCGGTGCTTGGCTGGGGCGTGTTGGCGCCCTTGCTGAAGCACTTGGGCTGGGCCCCGGGGCCCATTGATGACTGGGTCACCGGTGGCCAGGGCTGGATTCTCTGGTTAAGCTTGAGCGTGATGATTCTGGACTCGCTCGTCTCCTTTGTCGTTGTCACTGCCAAGTCGCTCCACAGTCTATTGGGCCGCACGCGGCGCGGCACTGAGTACACGCCTTTGCTCCACCTGGCCAGCAGCGAGGGCACGCTCCAGGCCCGCGACGACGCGTCCGATACTATTTCCGTCGACGTGGCAGCACACCACTTGGTTGGGACGCGCGCAACCGTGATCGGACTCATCTTGTCGTCAGTATTATGCGTCGCATCGATCCGCGTAGTGTTTGGCACGTTGGTGCCCTACTACGCGATTATCTCAGCCATCGTCTTGGCGCTACTCTTCTCGGTTCTCGGCGTGCGTGCTCTCGGTGAGACCGACCTCAACCCTGTGAGCGGCATCGGAAAACTTTCGCAGTTGATCTTCGCCGCAATCATCCCGCGTAATCACCCGGCAAAGATCCTTATCAATCTCATAGCCGGCGGGGTTGCCGAGGCGGGTGCCCAGCAGGCCGGTGACTTGATGCAAGACTTAAAGACAGGCTTCTTGATAGGGGCTTCGCCCAAAGCGCAGCTCATTGCGCAGCTCGTGGGAACGGTGTACTCGGTATTCTTCAGCAGTGTGATGTACAAGGTCTACAACGCGGTCTACGAGATCCCCAGTAAGACGTTCCGTATCCCTACCGCCGTGGTCTGGATCGATTGCTCGCGGCTCGTCACGGGTGAGGGCTTGCCGCCGCACGCGTTTGAGTTTTGTGTTTTGTTCGGCGTGGTTTTTGGCATCATTTCGTTCTTGAAGAACACGCTTCCGCGGACGTCGCAGTACCACCAGTATATGGTGTACCTCCCGAATGGCGTGGCTGTGGGAATAGGCATCTATAACACGCCGAGCTTTTCCATTGCCCGTTTCTTGGGTGGCCTCGTGGCGTACGTGTGGATTCACTGGGCGAACAAGAATCATGCGGACCAGAAGGTGAAGATGGTCATTATTAGTAGCGGGCTCGTCTTGGGAGAAGGACTCTTTAGCGGGTTGACCATGCTCATGACCAGTATGGGCGTGCGGCATTTCTGAAAGAGGTGTTGGTTCAATTGCATGTTTCGTTGTGATTTGGGCTATTGGTACAGTTTATTCGCAGCGCAACGCGGCGCAGGACCGGGAAGCGGGCCCGGCTCTCTATATAATATACACGTTTCCTTGCGGTCGGCCGCCGGTACAGCTAGCAGGTGCACGTGCGCAGCGCTAATGTACCCCGTTGCGCTCTTTGTCCGTACTAATGCGCTGGTTGATGAAGTAGATGGCGGTCTGGATAGCGGAATAGGTACCCGTTAGCGTTAACTTGCGGATGTTAGTCAAGCCACGGCCCCCGCCGAGAAGGATCGACTGGTGCTGGTCAGGCTCGATCTTTACGTACGTACAACCACTGCTCTCGCGGATCTGCTTGATATTGTTGCCGCCTTTTCCGATGACGGAGCCGATGTTTGTGTTGGCCACAAAGACATCCTGTGTAAAGCGATCGGGCCCGCTACTGATTTGGACGGGCATGTTCGTGATGACGTCGCCGACAATAATATTGCCGTGCTCGTCCGTGTACAGGTTTTGCGGCGGTACCGGATTCGCAGACCCGCTTGCCGCCGGGTACTGTGGGCGCACAGCAGGCTGGAACATCATGTTGAAGTCGTATGGTTTTTGGTATGACTGATCTTTCATCATGCGCATTTGCATGGGCTGCGCCATGAAGGGCATCGCCGGTGCAGGCACGCCCGGCGGAGGGCCGCCCATGGGTGTGCCCATGGGTCCTGGCATTCCGTTGACCGGTCCCGGCATGCCCATCTGGGCTCCGGCTGGCGTCTGGTGGTGGAAGTTTGCAGGGTTGTAGAAGACGACCTTGTGCTTCTTCAAGCTGTCCCTGTGCTCCAAGAGCACATGTGCGATATAGTACACGGCAATGTGGATGGCGTCGGCAACGCCCGCAACTGTGAGGACGCGATCGGTTGAGTAAGGCAACACCAGCTCCGCAGCCTTCAACTTCGCGGCGGAATTCTCCTCGATCTCGCGAAACTTGCCTCCGGCCTTACCGATGACGTAGCCCACGACGGGATGCGGTACAAGCAAGCGGAGCACGTACAGTTTGCTTGCCATCAGCGCAGGCTCGTCCTCGGGCTCGGCCAAGATCGTGCGCGTGATCAAACCAAACGCCCGCGCGACGTTCTCGGCCAGGCCCTTCACCGAGACCACGCGCTCGGGAACGCCCTTCAAGTTCTCTGAAACGTAGATGCGCACGCCTGCCTTCTCGCGGATGTGGGCGATGCGCTCCCCCTTTTTCCCCACTACGACGCCTGCCTCCTTGACGGGGCAGAACATACGGAGAGATACTTGCTCGGGCTCCTGGTGGCTCAGCACAGGCTTGGCGGGCGGACTGTGGTCGTCCATAGCGTCGGTATGGATGTTCGTATCAACCTCTGGTTGGGCGTTTGTTTCGACGTCCGACTGGACGTTTGACAGGGCAGTCGTGTCGATGGCCGCGAAAACATTTGTCTGCGTGTCGGCGGAGTCGTTCTGCAGCACGCCAGCGCCAGTTCCAGTCTTATTGTCGATGTCTTGTGGCGGTGGGTGGCTAAGCGCGATAATTTCAGGCGCCGTTTGTGCCAGCTCGCCCATCGCCTCGAGCGCAGCCAATTGCTCGGTATCTAGGGCGACGCGCTTGCTCAACTGGTCCGGCAGGACTTCGCTGTCGTCTTCGTTTTTGCGTTTTAAGACGTTCATTGCGCAGAAAAGAGCCAAATGAGTACGCTGGTTTTGACTGCACTCGCGGGGGAGTTGAAGGGTTCTGTTTGGTTTTGGGTTCTCGCTTTTTTCTTCTCTTTTTTATTTGTCCCGCTTGTTCTCTTCTTTTTTATTGTTGTGTTTCGCGAAGTGTGTAGCAGCGACAGCACGGGGTCAAGTTGCTTTGGTCTGCGGAGGGGCTTCGACGTGCTCGTGGGCGGAAGTCTTAAAGGATAGAGCGGGTTGATTGGTGTTGTTGCGAGGCTCGTAGAGGTGTAGTGTGCGCGGGCCAGGACATGGAGAGGGCAGGCCGTCTAGTCACGTGACACGATGCCCCTAAGGCCGAGAGGCGGAGGTTATATCAGGTTAAGGATAAATTTTACGTTTGGTTTTTTTTGGGCTTTTTGAAAGCTTTGTTTTCTTTGATCTTTTTGTGAGGCTTTTTTTTGTCCTTTTTTTTATTTTGTTTTGAGCAGCGGTGGAGTTGGTCCAGATGAACCTGGCAAGATTGTAGCGGGCGCACGCCCGAAGGCTGCCTGGCGGAAACTGCGTGCTGTGCAATTACGGGGAGGACCCATACATGGGTCGAGCAGCGGCAAGAAGCGTTGGTGAATGCTTACGGCCTATTAGATGCGGCGCTGGGTAGTAGGAAGATAGGGGCCTGTCACTGGCCCGGGCACATTTGCAAATGAGCATAGCCTAGCACATGAGCGCGGCATGCATTAATCCTCACATACTCCTGGTAAATGAGGCTCTGGTCCATGAAGCTACACCATGCTTGCAGGTTACCCCCTAAAAATGTTCAGGGGGGCACGCCTCAGGACCTTTTGACCCAACGTGACGTTTCTCATGGACCGCCTCAAGAAATCACGAATAGCAGGAGAGCTCAGGCTTTTTGCGTGCACGGCCTGGCTCTCTTTGCCTTTAGCTGCTGTGGCCACTTTTATTGTTGGTGCTGTTGCTGTTGCTGTTGTTGGTGCTGCTGCTGCCACTGCCGCTGGCGATCCCGTTCTCGGGCCTTCTGGTACTGCGTGTCGCGGCGGGCCTCGATGCGCCCCAAGAAGTCCTGTTTCTCCAAGTAGCCGCCCTTATTGTGCAAGGCCAAGTCGTGCTTGAGCTTCTGCTTGTCCACGAATGATGCCCAGTCGAGGCGCGACTTCTCGAGCGTGGTCAACTTATTCCGCTTGTCGCCAATGAGGAACTTATCAATGAGCGACGGCCGTTTCAACTTGATGCGCAACGGCCGCTCTTCGGCCGTGCCTGCCACCACGCGGACCACAATCACGTGGCTCCGGTGGATTCCTTCAGACGGCGCATGTAGCGCTAGCCCGTGAGCAGAGTTCATGTACGCCTTGGCCTCGGCGGAATCTGCCGCCACCACCTTTGATTCGCGCACGAGCTTGCCCGCAAACGTGTAGGTGCTGAAGATGCGGATCGTCTCGTTGGCGCTACTGCCACCACTTGTATTGCTGCTCCGGCTATTGCCGGACGCGTGTCCCGCAACTTCAGGGGGGCAGGCTTCCGTCAGGGGTGCATCGTCGTGCCGCACCAATGCGGCCCAGTCGTCTGCTCCTTGCGCCTTGAGGCTCCGGAAAACTTCGTCCACGTCCACGCACAGCGCGTCTTCGCGCAAGCCGCTGGCGTGGTATGCATCTTTTTGCAGCTCCACACTGGCCTGGTACCGCTGGCCGCGCGTACGGACCTGGCTGGTGCCGGTGGCGATGGCTGAGTAGTCCGGAATGGCGTCGTCGCCAGAGCCCGCGCTGTCGATATCATTATCTTCGTCTTCACGTGTCTCTGTGTTTTTCTGAGGGTCATAATCGTCGTCCTCATTCTCATCGTAGTCGCCGTCGTCCTCGCTGTTGGCTTTGCTGGCAGAACCCTGATGTTGAAGGCTAAAGTCTGGGTTCGCCTTGGGTTCGGTCGTAGTTTCTGGAGATGTCTCTGCAGGTGCTTCTTTCTTGAACCTTGTTTGCTTCATGGCCGCCTGCTCTTTGCTCGTCTTCTTACTCGGGGGCATTATGGACTGTGTTTGGTGGTAAGACGGGGTTGTGGAGACCAATATACAGTGTGCCAAAATCGGTAAAGTCAAAATTGAGTTTAAAAGCGTTTATAATGAAAGATTTTAGAATCAACAACAACACGCGTGAAGAAGATTGTAAGTATGTGGCTGGTTCTGTGGCAGCACACGAGTGCCTGGAGACATGGCCTACAGCTATGGGGCTTGACCTGTTTTTGTGTGTCACGTGACCTCACTTTGCACATTGTGGATTTGGCCGCTCCATGGTTTTAAGTACTTGAAAGTCCTCTGCTCTGATGGACATTCTGTGCATAGGAATTCTGGGGATGTCACCGTCTTGATACTACATACGGAGTATATGTTGTTTGAAGCTGGCTGGGAGATTTGGCTCTTGAACTGATATAGCGGTGGGATGTATGCAGTCACACCAAATACTGGCAAAGCTTTTGGAATGGAGGTTAATAGGCCAACGGCCGAGGCCATTTTGGTTATGATTTTGATTTTAGTTTTGATTTTGGTTTTGGTTTTGGTTTTGGTTTTGGTTTTGGTTTTGGTTTTGGTTTTGGTTTTAGTTTTGGTTTTTTTTTTTTCATGAATGAACATTCCATCTGCAGTAAGACGTCCGCTGATCACAACCACAGTAACTGTTGGCGAATGTAAGTGAGGCCGTTCTTGGGTTGCCGTCGTATTTTCCGGTTTATAATTTTTTTTTAAAACGTTTCGAGACAAACTTGATCTTCTATTTCAAGAAGTCGATCAAAGGGAGTATGCTCCAACTGTTCTTTTTCTTCAGTATCACCGTATGTACTACTCGAATCCCTATTTATCACGAATCTGATTGTGGTGCGTGGCGCGGCCAGAATCATCGGTAACATCATCATGTTGACGGCCTTACAAATGCCCATTTCCATTTCCAATCTAATAAAAAGTACGATGGCCATATCATATGAAGATCTGTTTGGAAAAAAATCTAGAACTCACCATCAACCACCACTTGCAATGTATTCCTCTTTTTTGTCGGGACCACTGCTATTCCACCCACAATCCGATTTATTTTCCAACCCATCCATACTCCCGGCTTCAACCATTCCAGTCCCTGCGGTACATAGTTCTCCAAACGCTGTTTCATACATCATCTATCCACCACTCAATAACTTCCACTAACACCCTTCAATCCACATACCCAAGATAATTATTTCCCCCTCCAAAACTACTCTTTCAATTTTTATCTGAGCTATTGTGGCAAAAATGATTTTTTAGTACGATATTGGACCGTCGCTCACTCAGCCGCACATGCGCGGCCCCAAGGCCCCAAGGCCCCATGGCCCCATGGCCCCATGGCTTTGCGGACCCGTCGGCTCTATCGGCCCTGCTGACCGCGCGGCTCCGACCCAATGAACACCCGCGGCCCCACGCCCAAGCAGATATAAACCACGTTTTCTTTCCCAAAAAAAGTTCCCAAGCTTTCTTTTATTCACCCAAACCATTTCTACTTTTACCCTTTCGGCGGTCCTCAACAACCGGTAGATATTTAGGTAGCAGTCCTAGCCAAAACACCCGTGTCGCATTCATATAGATAGATAGATAGATAGATAGATATCTATATCTATATCTATATCTATATTTGAAAGAGAGCCATCCCCAACACCCCGTTCAAAAAGTACAAAGAGTAACTTTTGCTACCGCTTGCCCGCTCTCCTCTTATATCCAAAAATGTCGAGCCACACCGCGGATTCGGACGCCCCCATTATTATGCTCTCCGCAAAGCGCCACTTTGAGCAGTTGCCGACAAACGACGCCCGGCTCTATGCACACCACTTATCGCGGGCCTCTCACTGGGGCACGCGTGCCGTGCTCCGCTCGGTGTCACGTGAGAGCGAGTCCATCTACGACATGCTTCTTGCCGTGCATCAAGGCTTGGGATCCCCAGCTTCTGCCGAGGAATACGCCGCGAGATTGGCTATCGCCCCCGCTGTAGGTGTGGACGCTGCCGCAGTGAACGCGTACTTAGAGTATGCGTCGCAGTTCTTAGCAAACTTGGGCAACTTCAAATCTTTCGGCGACCAGAAGTTCGTGCCTCGCTTGTCATCACAGCAGTTTGGCGCCATCGTTGCCGCCGCAGGCGGTGCCTCGTGGGCAGAACAGTACGCCCAGATCGAGCAGGCCCTCTACTCAACCAACCACTCGCTTTTGGGCTGGCCAGAAAAGGGCCAGGTATCTGCGTACTACCCGGACTGCACCGGTATCATCACCAAGCAGGAAGTTGAGGCCATTAATTCTGCATTGGCCACGCGGGGAATCATGCCCGAGAATACTCGCGTGTCTAAGAAGTCAGAGTCCCACTTTGTCGTGCGCGTGGCCAGCGCCGCCACAGAAAACACCACAAATTACTATCCGAACGAGCCTTTCAGCTTGGAGTGCGGAGCCACAGTCGCCATCGAGTTTGGCGACCATACCATGGAGTTCGCTCACATCACGTTCCACGTCAGAGAAGCACAGAAGGCCGCCGCAAACGACACCCAGCGCGCCATGCTTGCCTCTTACGCCGAGGCTTTCGAGACAGGGTCTATGAACGCCCATAAGCAATCCCAGGTCCACTGGGTCAAGGATATCGGACCCCTCGTCGAGTCAAATATCGGCTTCATTGAGACCTATAGAGACCCTTCCGGCGTACGCGGCGAGTGGGAGGGCTTGGTTGCCATGGTAAACCAGGACCGTACAGCCAAGTTTGCTACCTTGGTCAACAAAGCGTCCGAGCTCATTCCATATTTGCCTTGGGACAAATTTCTCGAAAAGGATACCTTCACTCCTCCAGATTTCACGTCGCTAGAGGTGTTGACTTTTGCCGGATCGGGCTGCCCTGCAGGAATCAACATCCCCAACTATGATGATGTGCGCTTGAACGTCGGCTTCAAAAATGTCTCGCTCGGAAATGTGCTCAGTGCAAACCCAAAAAAACCAAAGAAGGAAGAGGTTATCAGTTTCATCCACGAATCCTTGCAATCCAAGTTCCGCAAATGGCGCGACGACGCGTTCGAGGTCCAGGTCGGCTTGCACGAATTGCTCGGTCATGGTACAGGTAAGTTGTTACAGGAAACCAGTGCTGGCGTGTTCAACTTCGATAGATCCGAGCGTCCAGAAATCACCACATTCTACAAGCCTAATGAGACCTGGGGCTCCTTATTTGGCGCTGCAGCTGGCTCCTTTGAGGAATGCCGTGCCGAGTTGGTCGCGTTATTTCTTATCTTGGCCAAGCCCAACGAGGTGCTTCCTATTTTTGGAATCACTGATTTTGAGAGCCAGCAAGACGTGAAGTTGATTGCTACAATTCTCATGGCTAGAGCTGGTGTGATTGGACTTGAGTTCTGGGATCCCGAGTCCCGCAAGTGGGGACAGGCGCACATGCAGGCGCGGTTTGGTATTTTCAAGGCCCTCTACAGAGCTGGCGTTGTTTCCTTCAAGCACTCCGAGGAATCTTACGACGATTTAGAATTGGTTACAGACGAATCCAAGTTGGACACTGATGCCGTCGACGCCTTGAGCAACTTCTTGCAAAAACTTCATGTCTACAAGACTACAGCCAATGTTGAAGAGGGACTTGCCTTTTACGGAGACATGACAGACGTGACAGAAGAGTTTGCCAAGTACAGGGATGTTGTTCTCAAAAAAAAGTTACCCAGGAAACAACTTATTCAAGCTAACACTTTTGTTTGTGCTGACGGATCAGTTGAGGTTCGAGAGTACGAGGAATCGGAAGTGGGTATGATCCAGAGTTTCGTAGACAGGGCTGTTTAATGCCTCAACGTCGGTATGTAAATAAAATGAGTTGTGGTCCAGTCTTGAAAAAAGTGTTCACCTTGGTATCTGAAGCTACAAGCCTTGACCTCAGTGGAGTTCCTGCAAGCTTCTTTTAATGTTGATATACATTTTGCAATCAATGTAATATAACATGTGTTGAGCGAACTTATCCTGCTGCGAGAGTATTTCGCCTGCGGCTTCGTGATACGATAAATCTGCATGAAAATCTTGTTTGGAAATTTCCAACATCTTTTCCTGGTTTCATATAATAGGATGTACCAATCAATATTCTCGAAAAATATGCCAGCAATGGGAATCTGAATGACCCTATATGATTATCTCTGGATCTCGCATTTGGTCATAGCGTTCAGGCGCGATAGATGGACGAGTCTGCACATACTAGGTAATCCGGATTCCCAATATTCACAAAAAAAAGAACAAAAGAATAGAATTTAGTTATTTATTGAAGTAGAAATTCTCCTCAGAAAAAAAGGTCTGATTTCCTCAAAGACAAACAATATTGACGTTACCCTAAACTCAGCTTTTCTTACCGGTATCTGCCCAGCATGACTCATATATGCACACCCAAACCTAGCAATCTCGCACAAGGTGGAGGGACCTAACGTAACCGCTCATATTAGAAACGTCAGTACTATTTCTACTGAAAACATCTCAAGGTCTCATGTTCACAGCAGGGATACTCCGACCACTACTAAAGGGTTGCCCTTACGGGTCCGTGTCGTTTTTTTCGCTCGAAAAATATGCACGAGTGGCGTTCACTAGGAATTTCAGTTCGCCGGCTAGTGTATGGTCGATACAACTAGATAGAAACGTTGGTCAGAAGGCATTTCCACATACGAAACTGTCTGTTCTCGGTACAGAGCACCGCAGACTGCTTACCTTTGGTGCTATCCAAAAAAAAGATGTCCGTGCCAATGAAAAAGCAGTGGAAGTGGAGGTAGATCCTGATATCTTGGATTTGAAACGACAGCTCGAGCTGTCGGAATCTGTACTCAAGCACCTTGAGCTAGCACGTCTCCAAAGTACTCAAAGCAAAAAGGAGGAACGCATAAAAAAGGAAACTACCAAGATCGACTTCCGTGAAAACATGAAGACCATTATGCGGATTATGAGGCTTGGCAAGCCTGATATAAAGCTCTTCTTTTACGCGCTAGTATTTATTCTTTTTGCTGTGCTATATCCCACAACTGCCGTACGGCTCGTCGGGGCGTCGATCGATGCATTCAATGACCGGCCCAAGGACGCTGAGGGCGATCTTCTTATTTGGGGATACAAATTCTCGACTGTATTTGGAGTAATGGTACCCTTTATGATGGTTTCTGCGGGGTGTTTCTGGGCACGTATCTGGCTTTTGAAAGTTTTGGGTGAGCGACTCGTAGCCCGGCTCCGACTTAGAGTGATGAAGCATTTGGTGCGCCATGACTCGGCATTTTATGACAACGAAAAGCACAAAGCAGGCGACTTGATTTCCAGACTTTCGAGTGATGCATACGTGGTATCGCGTTCCATTACAAGTAACTTGCCAGATGGTTTAAAAAATATGTTATTCGGCGTCATCAGTGCATACATGATGTTCGCCATCAACCCGATTTTGTTCGGAGTCATGATGTTGATATCGCCGCCAATCACGTTCGGCTCAGTATGGTATGGCGAGAAAATCCGATCATTACTGACCCGTCTTCAAGACGCCACTGCAGGCTTGACAAAAAGCAGTGAGGAAACGTTGAACCTGGTAAAGTTAGTACAAGCATTCACTGGCGAGGACAAAGAGCTCTCAAAATATTCAAACCAACTCAGAAACGTGGTAAGCGTGGCACGGAAAGAAGCTTTTGCCCAATCAAACTATTCTGTTTCCATCTATTCTTTATACCATACGGGGTACCTCTCATGCTTGGCTCTTGGTGTTTACTTGATTCTCAATGGGCAAATGTCCACAGGTGATGTCGTATCATTTACCATGTATTCTGAATTCTTCAACCTGGCTCTTTACAGTCTCACCAATACTTACATGGAGGTCATGAAGGGCGCCGGTGCAGGCGTCAAACTTTTTGAGTTGATCGACTATAAAGATAAGGTGTCTCCCGTAAAAGGCGAGAAACTACCACAGCAACTTTCTAACGATATACGGTTCAATAACGTCGTATTCAGCTATCCTTCTCGTCCTAATGATATGATTTTTGACGGGTGCACCTTTCTGATTCCCTCGAGTTCGAGCACTTGCTTTGTGGCTCCGTCGGGAGCAGGAAAATCGACGATTGCCTCCCTCCTTTTGAGATCATACAATATAAACAGCGGCTCGATAGAGATTGGCGGAAGAGACATTAGTGACTTTCAAGTCAGAGACCTCAGACGGAACGTCATCGGTATTGTCCAACAAGAACCGGTACTACTTTCGGGAACTATCCTAGAAAACATAGTTTATGGTCTCACCCCAAAGCAAGTTAGCAGACTTACTATGTGTGACATCAGAGACGTCGCGATCCAAGCTAACTGCCATGACTTTATCGACTCCTTTCCCGATGGCTACGATACAGTCATTGGGGGAAGAGGTGCGTCTCTATCCGGAGGACAGAAACAAAGAATCGCAATCGCAAGAGCGTTGATCAAAAAACCCTCGATTTTAATCTTAGACGAAGCTACATCTGCGCTTGATTCAAAACTGGAGACATTGATCAATGAAACGCTAAAGAATCTCACGCAGCAAGGAAAAATGACCATCATTTCAATCGCGCACAGATTGTCAACCATCTCCAAGTCGGAAAATGTTGTTGTTCTAGGGAAAAATGGTAAAGTCGTTGAACATGGGCGCTTCATATCACTCATCAATAATCCAGACTCGGAACTTTCCAAGCTCATGGACGAGAAGACATTTGCCGAGGAAGAGGAGCACATTAATGAGGAAGAGGTGAACTTACGTGAGCATTTCGACCACGAGGCAGAAGAGATAGAAAAACTTCAAGAGGAGCAGATACTTGAAGGTAAGAACTCGAAGAAGGATTTGGAAACCATCCGAACAATAATGGATGATTTGCCATACGAGGCTCGGGCAGAATTACTCAGGCAGTTTGCAGAAGAGATTGAAAGTCAACGTCGCGACGAGACCAGTCCTCGCAGTGCTAAGATTTAACACCATCCTCAATGTATATAGAATTAAAACAAACAAAGTAACAAACAAGCTTCAGGAACGTTCTTATCCTTTCAAAGACAAATTAGAATTTGAAAAACTGAAACTTTGTGTGGGACTAGAACCAAGTAGTACCTAACATACGAAGGAAAGCATTGGGTAAGTTTAGCTATCGAAGCCCCCTACACAACCCTACTCTGATAAACAGATTTATGCATTTAATTGAATGCATCACCCAGTCTAGGTATCTCCACACCCAATGCAATTATACTCTACACTATGTTTCACATGCAATAATCATTTTATTTATGGTATTTGTTGTTGTTTTTTCCATCACAAACGTGGCTATAAAGTGGGGATTACCATGAATGGATGTGCGTTCACAGTAGAATATCCCTGCTTGATGTCAAAGTTTTCAAGAAAGCCTTCTTTACTTTTCCAAGGTTTTGGCCTCGCCGGCCTCACCGTTCTCGAACTTGACAACCTTAACTTCAGTGAAGCCTCTTCTCTCAGCAGCGACCTTAAACTCGGCCTTCAACGAGTTTCTGACGGTCTGAGCGGCCACAGCCATTGCTCTGTTCAAGGAAATACCAGCTTGCTTGTAGGCAGACATTATATGATTTGTGTTAACGAAACGAAAGGTTGTACCGAGTTAGTGAGAAGTTAATGTGCGTACTCGGCGGTGGAGGTCCTGCGCTATTATTGGTGACGAGAAGTACTACGATGATATGTGTACACGCGTATATATCAGTATGCACCATCCACTGCGACTCGCTGTCTCAAGAAATCACTCCCCTCTAGTGTTCAGACGAGACATGCACACACCGTACCCCAATTGTGAGATTGTATGTAGGCAAGTATAAACCATTGGGACTGGGCTGGGCAGGTATTGAAACATTGGATTGAACGGGTTGGCTTCGAATGGCACAGTCCAACAAAAGCAGCCCGGGGTGTTCAATTTTTTTAGATCTTTGTATTTGGTAGGCAATCTAAATACTTGTTTGTTATGATATAGATCTTGTCCATCATGATCATATCTCCATTAGTAAATGGATTGTCAAAGAATATCTTGCACAACCCGATGGGAGGCAACAAAAAAGGCGTTGTTTAAAGTTCTTCATAGTTAATCAGAAACAGGTAATAGAATTAACTGAAAACAAACTGTCCAGGGTTAGTGCAATTGGCCTGCGAGATTATAAGCCCCAATGTATTTGAGCGAACTAATGCCTGGTCTTCGGAAGCCGGTTGCGGGAATCAATATAAACAAAGAACACATTCATGGCGATTGAAAACCTTGCATGTTTGGTTAGAAAAACAGGCCCATATTCCTATCTAAAATAGTTCAAGGTTAGCCTATATGCTCATAGTTGAATAAGCTTGTTAAAATTTTTTACTCGTAAACTATGCGAAAGAGCTTTTTTGAATGTACTTCTGTGACCAGACGCCACTCATACTACAAAATCAAACAAAATGGAACAAATCTCATATGTTGCATAAGGTTAAACGTTCAAACATTTTTCATTTTTCATTTTTCCTCTGACAATGGCTTTTATCCACCAAAGACAGGTTCTTTAGTTGGACTCATTCTACAAAAGAACCAAAATCGAGCTTTTTGAATGTCATCTATGACATCTTAGAATGGTTGTTTGTGTGTGTGTGTCTTTTTCAAGTTTATAGCTGAGGATATCAATTGAATTGTTCAAGTATATGTAGTTCCCACATTTCAGTCTCGAGTAAAACAATTTCGTTTTTCTGTATTCATAATTTAGAGTAACTAATTCGGATTACAGTGAACAAATGTTGGTATGAAATTTTTGGAAAAAGCCCGTTTATATCTTGGAAAGGTTCTTACTGTTGATAACGAACCGCGTTCTAAATTCAATATGCCTAAGGCTTAGTATATGGTACAGAAATGAATATAAAGAAAACATACCCTTCAAAAAAAATTAATATAACGCAAATTTTCTTATTCTATCAATCAAAAGGAACAAAGCAAACAAAGTTGAAAAAAGTGGCTCAAATTTACCTTGATTGCGTCACACAGGGATCATTAGCAGCTGAGTTTTGACTAGAAAACATTTGTCGCAAATCACCGACAAGCTACTACGTCTTTCGCTCAGTGGCAAACAACCTTGTTACCAGTGATCGGAATTTCTAAGATGTTTCAAATGTCATCAAAGTCAAAGCTAAGAGCTAAAAGAAATGTAAAAATTATTCATCTGATGTTTTGAGCAAAATAACAATAATCTAGTTGGCCGCTGGAGTCACAAAATATAGTTGAAGGTCAGTTCGATGCGTGCCACACACGGCTATATTGGCACAGGAAATCACTTAATCTTGGGAAGCCAAAGTCAAAAATAAAATATATCCCAATAATTTGTCATTCTTCAATACGTTTCTTCATCTTTTGCTTGCAGTAAAATATTATATATCCTCTGAAATTTATAAATAACGGACTTGATCATTCCCAGCTAATTCTGACTTGATCTTTTGGTGGCTATCCAGTTGATGAAGTCGAAGAACATATTAGCCTGGATTCTGTTTTTGGGCTCGGTGGCCCATGCTGTGAGCGTCGAACAGTAGATTTGGATGATATCAGGCATGGAGTCTGCATCCACCACAAGCAAGCACTTCGACGCAACAATACAAGACTGTGCACATGCAGCGCCGTGCGCCTGACTCGAAGAATACAAGCCAGCCTGCAATTGAAGCCATTTAATCAAATCCAAAATTATTTGTTTGAATTCGGCCGTTGCTTCCTTCGACCCATAAACTTTCTTCACTTCGTCCTCCGTGCACTTAACCTTACTGACACGGGTCTTTAGGAGCTTGTGGGCCTTGACACCCAAGTTCTTATCCTTGGTCATGTTTATCACGGTAACAATTGGCCGAATGAAACTGATGTTGTATACAGAGTTCGGCTGTACCTTGCTGAACAAGTCCAACAAGTCCAAGACCCTGTATTTAAACAAAAGCATCTGTTCCTTAGCCATCTCTTTCTCAGAGTTCTTCTTGCTGGTGCTGTTTGCGGTGAGCGCCGAGCGCCTTTCCTTGAAAATCTTTGCAAGCTCTCCGTCGATAGCCATCATCTGCTCATCATCCATGGATTCTGACTCGTATTTGTCATCATCATCAGAATCAATGTCGCTGAATTTCACCTCACCGTTGTAGTCGTCTTGTATTCCCAAAGCCGCAGCCAATTTTTTGGTGGTCTCTTGTTCGACCATCTCCACCAGCTTGGCTGCAGATACCAGTGAGCTACCTTCTTCACTGTCTGAATCGCTGCTAATATCAGACTCGGAGTTGTCACTTTCGGGATCAGAGTGGACATCATTGCCGTCGTCGCTCTCTCCGACTTCATCTTGATACTCCTCTTCTCCTTCAAATAACCTTTTCTGGCCCTCCTCGTTTTCTTGTGAGCGCAAAACATCAAACAACAACTTGAAACAGTCTTTGTTGACATTGAGCTCGCCGTTAGTGTTTTCGACACACATGTACAGTTCCCATACCATAAGCGAAAGCTTCTTGAGCAAAGCAGATTTCCGAGAGACAAACGAAAGAAGAATCTCGGTCAAAACAACCGAGGTGTCAGCACCATCATCATCAGTGTTTTCAAAAATATCAACGTAGGTCGCTTTCAAGTCTTCAAGTACACCCACGGTTTCCGTCTCACCCATATACAACTGAAGCAAATTCATGGAAAAAAGAAGCTCGAAGCAGTACTGGTCATTTTTGGCGGCGGGGCTTTTTTTCATAGCGTGCTTGATCGTGTCCAACATACTGAAGCATTCGGTTTTAATCTCTGCGAGCTCATCGGAAAGCTGTAATACCAACAGCAAGTCCCCGCGTTTCTCTAGTTTTTCGAGCTGCTTGACACAGTATAAGGACCAGGAGTGGTCTTTTCTTTTCTTTGAGATAAACTCGGCCAAGAGTGAGTTGAGACGGTCCTGAACCAACTTCAATATGTGTAGCGACACGTTGGGAACCTTGGCCTGGGTGAAAAATGAATGCTGGAGCAAGAACTTAAACGCTTGTTCAACTGCATCGCATATGTCGGCACCATACCGCTTGGTGCTCCGAAACAACACCAAAAGCTTGTCTAGAACCCACTTAAGAATATTGTCGTTAGACATTTTGATTGGCCCTTTACCGTCACCTAATTTGTCGAGATTTTTCTGCGATTGCAAAGCTTGCTCGAACTTTGAAACAAGAGCTTGTGTGACATCCAATACAAGCCGTTGCACAACGGAATCCGGAATGTCTGTTGGGGAATCAAGGTAGCCCAAGACTCCAATCAATGCGTCAGTCAACTTCAGTTTCGTGAGTTGATCAAATTTCCACCCACCTCCTTTGGTTTCGTCCATCACGGCAAGACATGGCACCACTTTCTGCAAGTCAGCGTGCGCGATTTCGATAATTTTGTTGATTGTTTTTGTCGAAATCTTATTTAGAAGTCGATTAGGCTGCGCCGCCTGGTTGATGAGACAGCGCATTAAGTTCGGCGTGAAAAGACAGGGCACCATGGGCGCAGGGATCAGTTCGATGAATTTCATGAAGATCTCAAAGCCCCAGAACTTGCGCTCTGGAGAAGACTTTTCTGCAAACATGGTATCGTCAACCGCAACCTTCCAAAACTCCTTAAAAGGAATCAACTCCACCAGCAGCTCTGTACGCGCTTTTTTCTTCCCGCCCCCGGCGGCCAGCTTCTTGCGCTTTTTCGATGTCGTGTCAGTGATTTCTGCATCTTCGAGCTCGCTCCCGACATAGTGGCGCACCAAGAGATCCCATACAAACGGAAGGCGTGGCGACCATGTGCCCTTTTGCTTAGTGGTCGTTTTTGCTGCACTTGGACCGTCTTTGATCTCGTCCTTCCCTTCTTTCCCGTTAGTCTCGCTTTTTTCGTCGTTTTGGTCATCTTCGTCGACAACATCTACATCTTTGAGCACTTTTGCCAAGGTGGGCAAATTTCCCCTTGCCATTGGCTCTGAATGCTTCCACTGCCTTGTAGCCTGGACTTGTGCCATGAGCCGTCCACGTGATTCCTGGGGTATTGTCATGAGCACGGCTA
Source organism: Metschnikowia krissii (assembly GCA_030561945.1). NCBI lineage: Eukaryota > Fungi > Ascomycota > Pichiomycetes > Serinales > Metschnikowiaceae > Metschnikowia > Metschnikowia krissii. The sequence goes on from JAKTYP010000087.1 coordinate 91,260, forward strand.
AGCCCTCGGTGGTAAATGTCAAGCCTTCGTCGCTGATGGTCTGTAAAAATCCCACTGTTGACTCATCGTCAGCAAACGGCGACTGCAAAAATGCTGCAAAAAATTGGCACAACGTAAACATTGCGGTCTCACGCAACCATGATTTGGCCCCCGAGAGCTCAACGATCATTTTGACAAACTTTGCTAACGTCTTTCGTGATGAGTACTCAGAATCTAAAAGAAGCCGCGAGTTTACGAGTGCCTGGAACCCAAAAAGCCGTCCAAAAAGCGTCAGCCGCATCTCCTTACCCTTCATTGACCCAGACACAGTGGTGGCGGTCACCACCTGATCTAAGAAACTTTCGATGGTCAAATTGTAGTCGGATTTTGAAACTAACTCACGCACAAGTTCAGTCAACGCCATGGAAAACCCAAACCGCGCCAGTTGCCGCGATGTCGCCAACCCTTTGATGAGTCTGCCTAAAGCATAGTCCCACTCCTTTGTTTCATTGGCTTTGGCGAGCTCGGACAACAATTTGAAGGCCGCATCAATGCGCTCTTGTTGAACCTCCGACGCGAGCGCGTAATAGTAATCTCTCAGCACAGGCATCTTTGCTATTTCTTTTTAGTTACTGCTGATTTTACCAATAATGTTTCTTAAAAAAGAGCACAAGTCCGAATTTCAGAGAGAGAGAGAGGGTGCTAAAGAGATTCAGTAATGGTAAGGTTGTCTGGGGTGTAATTTTTTACTGGTGACTCTACAGGCCATGCGATGGGCAGCACGTTTTTTGATGCGCGAAGCTCTGGGTTTTCGCAGGGCTGAATTGCATACGACAATATGGCCATACTAAATACTTTACTGAAAGCTCAAAACAAAGAAATTTGCTGTTAAATGTTGGGAACCATATTTTGGGCTGGCTTGAGGAATTCGTATTGACTCGTCAGAATGAAGGACCGTATTGTGGGACTGTGTGGCATTTAGATCCAAATCACGATGTATTGCTACTAGGACAAGCTTGATTAGACATATATAGTTTTTTGGAATGTTTCTACTGTTTTATTAAAGAACCTAAAATTTGAAAAGAGAGTAAACAAAGGGTTCGAAAGTCCATTATGATGAGGATGTTTTCTTTATAATCTCAAGATTTTTGTCAGATTTTTGAAGAAATGTTTATTTTATAGTTTGATCAAGCAATGGTGAAATTACAGAAAACAAGGCAAAGATATTATGAAAATATAAATCCTTCGGTGTTCAAATTTGTTTAAATAAGTGAAACTAGCCAGAATACAATGTATACATATATAAAAAAAAAGAAAGGATTTAATCAGTATCTGTGAGGCCGAGCTAAATTTTTACATTATTTTAAAAAAGCATTTTTGTTCATTACTAAGGTGAAGAGGAGAATATCGAGCCCAATGAGGAATTGCTTACATCTTTACTCGCTTGATTATTGTGGCTAGGAGAACAAACCGTAGTGTCAAGTCCAAAATAACATTTAGGTGGAAAGTCAGGTTAGCAGAAAAGGGGAAATTAACTGGGGTTCTCATGTTCTTTAATATTCAAATCGTTTTCGGAAAAAAACACACAGGATCAGGACAAACAACCATGATTTCGAGCCCTTTAGTATAGTACCACGCTACGAGCTACACCAAGTCAGTCCATGCTACAATGTTGAATTATGCGTGTACACACAGTCCTCTACCTAAATCTATAGTCAACCAATGCCAAGAAAGAAAAGCCACAGGCTCACGCCCGCAAACTAAATGTCTGTGCCACCGTGGGCCGGGCGGGCAAGCGAAAATCACGTGTTGAAATGAATTCTGCGTCGTTATGAGCAGCCCAGCTAAGCGGAGTACGTCTGCTTTGGGAAAGGAAAAGTGGGGCCGACCTCCTGGATGGAGATGGACGCGGCCCAGTGGCCTACGTTGACAGCGTCAGGCAAAGGCTTGCCCTCGACCAACGCTGCGACGAAACCGGCGGCGAATGCATCACCGGCACCGTTGGTGTCGACAACCTGTTCCTGGGGCAATTCTCTGACTGCGTAGGAGTGGACGTCAAAGGCATCTGAGGCGGCGTTGTAGGTGACGGTCACGGTGGGCTCGGTGCCCTGGGTGAAGACGACGGTTCTTGGTTTTGCGGAGTTGACCTTTGGCAATTTAGCGACATGCTTGGCGATCTCGGTGACGTCGGAAGTGGCCAAACCGTGGGACTCAGCGTATGCCGCTGCTTCAGATTCGTTTGCGACGATGTAGTCGCAGAAAGGTACACACGCGTCCAATGCGTCCTTGAAGAACTGGGCAATGAATGGGGCGGAGAAGTTCATAGCGAAGGTTTTGTTGTTGTCAGCGGCGTGCTGGCCCAAGAGCTGAATGGCGGCGGGGGAGACGGTTAAGTGGAAGCCGCCGATGTAGTAGAAGCTGGCGCCCTCGACAACGGCCCAGTTTTCAGCGACCTTCAAGTGCTCAGGCTTGAACTCATTGGCGGCAGCCAAGTCGGTGACCAAGGAGCGATGCTTGCCGGTAATCAATGCTGCACACTTGCCAGTGGCGGTGGTTGGCTGCACCTGGTAGAAGGTCTTCAAGCCGTACTGGGCATTGGCGGCGTGCAACTTCTCGGCGTACACGTCGTTTCCGACAGAGCCAAAGTAGGCCACGGATCCTGCAGGCAAGAGATACTGCGCACCGCGTGCGGTATTCTGGGCAGCACCGCCAGCAACGAGCTTCAAGCCGTCCATCTGTAATACCTCGTCGTATATGGGCTTGTGTTTCTCCTCGATCAAGATGGCGTCATCGGCCTTCAAGTCGTACTTGGCCAAGTAGGCCGCATCGACGTCGACTTGCAAATCCAAGAGGGGGTTACCTAAACAAACGAGCGGGTATGGCATGGTGAGGAAAAGAGTGGTTGGGCAGTGGAGAGATGGAGGGAAAATTCGCGGCGCCCAATATGGGGCGGTGTGCGATGTGGGCCGGCGCGTGCATGTGATTGGGGCCGGCGCGCGCGGTGTCTCTAGAAATTATGAGATTGGGTCCTCTAGATATTTTACGAGGGGGTTGGCTGTAATTATGAGAGGCAGGAGGGAAGGGGGGTTTGTTGCATGTGGAAAGCAGAGATTCCAGGGCGGTCATGGCAAGGGGGGTTTATTTAAGGAACGGGACCAGAATCGCATGATGACATCTAGCGAGGCGTGAGGCTGTGTGTGATTGATGATTGATGATTGATGATTGATGATTGATGATTGATGATTGATGGATGAATGATTGATGATTGATGATTGATGGATGAATGATTGATGATTGATGATTGATGATTGAT